>CM056057.1:5604118-5614118 GCA_029574335.1 Rana kukunoris | reverse complement strand
ACGTGGCTCCCAAACAAAATTGGCGTCCTTTTTTCCCCCACAAGTAGAGCTTTCTTTTGGTGGTGTTTTATCACCTCTGCGGTTTTTATTTTTTGCGCTAAAAAAAAAAGAGCGTAAATCTTGAAAAAAAAAACAATATTTTTTACTTTTTGCTGTAATAAATATCCCCCAAAAAATTATAAAAAAAAAATGTTTTTCCTCAGTTTAGGTCGATACGTATTCTTCTACATATTTTTGGTAGGAAAAAAAAAAAGCTTTTATTGATTGGTTGATTGATTGATTGGCCGACATAATTCCAATTTCCTGCCGGCGTATCATTGTTTTGTATCCACAAAACAAGATACGCCGGAATTACGCTAAAATACGACTGGTGTAACTTTATTACACCGTCGTATCTTAGTTGTAATTTTACGCTGCACGCTAGGGGCGCTTCCTTTGGATTTCCGCGTTGAATATGCAAATGAGCGAGTTACGCCAATCCACGAACGTACGAGCGGCCGGCGCATTCCCTTTACGTTGTTTGCGTAAGCGTATCTCCGGCGTAAAGCTACCCCTGCTATATGGAGGCGCAGCCAATGTTAAGTATGGACGTCAGGACAGAGCCGTATTGTACGTCGTTTACGTCGTTTGCGTAAGCCGATCCAGAATGGGCCTGGGCGTAAGTTACGTTCACGTCGTTTTCATTGACTATTTGCGACGTGAATTCACGCATGCGCAATGGGTTCTGATTACGGCCGGCGCATGCGCAGTTCAAAAAATACGCTGTTTGCGTCGGGTCATTCATAATTAAAATAAAACACGCCCCCCACTTGTTCATTTGAATTACACCCGCGAACGCCGGCCCATTTACGCTACGCCGCCGTAAGTTACAGCGGAATTTCTTTGAGGATAACGATACGCCGCTGTAACGTACAGCGGCGTAGAGTAAAGGGGACACGTCCCGCCGGCGGGGAGGGTAGGTAGATCTGGCCCATAGTGTCTACAAAATAGTGGATAGTTTTATGGAATTGTTGTTATTTTTTATTTTTTTTACTAGTAATGGCGGCGAACTGTGATTTTTATCGCGGCTGCGACAATATGGCGGACGCTTTTGACACTATTTTGGGACCATTGTCATTTATAAAGTGACCAGGGCTATAAAAATGCACTGATTAATGTGTAAATGACACTGGCAGGGAAGGGGTTAACCACTAGGGGGGTGAGGGAGGGGTTAAGTGTGTCCTAGGGAGTGATTCTAACTATGGGGGGGTGAGTTACAAGTGAAATGACACCGATTACTGCTCCCGATGACAGGCACTAGGCACTAGGCAGAAAAGGGAAATGCCTTGTTTACATAGGCATCTCCCCGTCCTGCCGCTCTGTGAGACGATCACGGGCACCCAGTGGATATCGAGTCCACGCACCCGCGGCAAATTCAAAGTGATGTACAGGTACGTCCCTTTGCGCAGCCGTGCCATTCTGCCGACGTAAATATACATGTGGCGGTCGGCAAGTGGTAACAATTATTTTTAGAATTTGTATTTATTTTATATTATTGTTATCACCACAGGAGGGTTTATTGATGCCGGGGGGAGCCCTATTGTTTGTGTGGAGGAGCTACTGTTGAAGGGGGTCACTATTGTTGATTGTTGGGGGTCTATTGATTCTTTGGGGGGTTTATTGTTGCTGGTGGGCCTATTGTTGCTGGGATGGGGGTTGTAGTTTTCCTGGGGGGGGGGCTATTGTTGCAAGAGAGAGGTCTATTGTTGCTAGTTGTGGAGGGGCTTGTGTTGCTCATGGGGGGTCCATCGTTGCTGTGGAGGATCTACTGTTGCAGAGGGTCTCTAATGTTGCTGGTGGGGGGTCTTTTTTGCTATTGGGAGATCTATTGTTATTGGTGGGAAATCAAATTTTACTGTTGGAAGGTCTATTTCTGCTATTGAGTTGTCTTTTACTGCTAGTGGGTAATCTATGTTTGCTTGTTAGGGAATCGATTGTTGCTGGTATATGGGGGTCTACTGTTTCTTTGGGGTGTCTGTTGTTGCTGGTGGGTCTATTGTTGCTGGGATTGGGGTTGTATTGATTTATTGTTGCCTTTTGTTGCTCACTGAGGATTTATTGTTGCTGTAGGGGGGTCTACTGTTGCAAGGTAGTCTGTCTTGTTGCTGGTGGGGAGTTTTGTGTTGCTGTTGGTGGTAAGCTTATTGTTGCTGGGGGGGGTTGTATTGTTTCTGAGGGAGCTATTTTTGCAAGAGGGGGGTGTAGTGTTACTAGTAAGGGGTCTTTTGCTGCTGGTGGGGGACCTATTTTTACTCGTTAGGGAATTTGTTGCTGGTAGGGGTCTATTGTTTCTTTGGGGTGTCTGTTGTTGCTGATAAACCTATTGTTGCTGGGGGGTTGTATTGTTTCCTATGGGAGCTTTTGTTGCAAGGAAGGATTGTATTGTTGCTAGTGGGGTGGGGGGTCTATTGTTGTTGGTGGTGGGGTCTATTATTCCTGGTTAGAGGTGAATTGTTGGTGAGCCTTATGTTGCTGGGGGGAGCTATTGTTGCTAGTGAGGGGTCTTTTGCTGCTGGTGGGGAATCTATTTTAGCTGTTTAGGGAATCTATTATTGCTGGTATGGGGGTCTACTGTTTCTTTGGGGTGTCGGTGGTTGCTGGTGAGCTTATTGTTGCTGGGGGGGTTGTATTGTTTCTGGGGGGAGCTATTGTTGCAAGAGAGGGGTGAATTGCTAGTGGCGGGTCTATTATTGCTGGTTAGCGGTCAATTGTTGGTGAGCCTATTGTTGCTTGGGGGGGGGGGGGGGTGGCTGTTGTATTGTTTCTGAGGGAGCTATTGTTGCAAGAGAGGGGTGTATTGTTGCTAGTGAGGGGTCTTTGTTTCTTTGGGGTGTCTGTTGTTGCTGATGACCCTATTGTTACTTGGGGAGGGTTGTATTGTTTCTGGGAGAGCTATTGTTGCAAGGGAGGGGTGTATTGTTCCTAGTGGGGCCTCTATTGTTGCTAGTGGTGGGTCTATTGTTGCTGGTTAGAGGTCAATTGTTAGTGAGCCTTATGTTGCTGGGGGGGAGGATGGTTTGTATTGTTTCTGGGGGGAGCTATTGTTTCTAGTGAGGGGTCTTTTGCTGCTGGTGGGGGATCTATTTTTGCTGGTTAGGAAGACTATTTTTGCTGGTGAGGGTCTATTGTTTCTTTGGGGTGTCTGTTATTACTGATGAGCCTATTGTTGCTGGGGGAGGGGTCGTATTGTTTCTGGGGGGAGCTATTGTTGCAAGAGAGGGGTGTATTGCTAGTTGGGGGTTTATTGTTGCTGGTTAGAGGTCAATTTTTGGTGAGCCTATTGTTGCTGGGGGAGGGGTTGTATTGTTTCTGGGGGAGCTATTGCTAGTGGGGGGTCTAATGTTGCTGGTGGTGGGGTCTTATATTGCTGGTTAGAGGTCAATTGTTCCTGGGGAGGGGGGCTATTAATGCTGCAGGGGAACCATTGCTGCAGAAGGGGGTTATTGTTCCTGGGGGGGGGGATATTGTTGCAAGAGGAGGGCTCTATTATTGCTGGTGGGATGTCTATTGTTCCTGAGGAGGCCTATCTTTGTTGGGGGATGTAATGTTGCTGGGCGGGCGGGGCTATTGATGCTGCAGAAGAGCTACTGTTGCAGGGGGGGGTTCATTGCTGCTGGCTGATGCCTTCAAGAAAAAAAAATGGTTTATATTTGCCCTAGGCTGGAAGTGACGTCATGATGAGGAGAGACGACCTCTTCGGCAAAATACAAAAACATACTTGGGGGGCACACCCTAACATACCTGGGGCGGCAACACCTCTTCAGCAAGTCGCGCGAACCTGTGGATAGTTTTCCAGGTTCGCCGGTGAGAACGGTAATCCCAAGAAACACTAGGCGTGCGGCAGAAAGAGGGGGAGGCGACCTCTGCAGCTGCTTCTAAAAGCAATCCAGCAGCTAATCAGATGCTTGGATCACTTTTATCAGAAAGATGTAAGAAAAAATTAATACTGGGGTTATGACTGATGGCTATAACCACTTCAAACCCATAACGTAAATGTGCGTTCGGGATCTTGAAGTGGTTATAAGGGTCAAGCAACCATCCAATAGAAATCCTTAGAACTGGTAGTACCAGGGCTTTTTTTCAGCAGGAACGCGGAAGAACACAGTTCCGGCACCTCCAGCTCTGAATGTATGTAATGTGCTCAGAGGTGGTTAGGGAGTGGAACCAAGGGATGGTGCTTGGAGGTGGGTAGGGACTGAACCAAGGAATGGTGCTTGGAGGTGGGTAGGGGGTGGAACCAAGAAATGGTGCTCAGTGGTGGGTAGGGGTGAAACCAATGAATAGTTCCACCCCCTACCAACCTCCAAGCACTATTCCTTAGTTCCACCCACTACCAACCTCCAAGCACTAAGGAATAGTGCTCGGAGGTTGGTAGGGGGTGGAACCAAGGGATAGTGCTTGGAGGTGGGTAGGGAGTGGAACCAAGGAATGGTGCTTGGAGGTGGGTAAGGAGTGGAACCAAGGAATGGTGCTTGGAGGTGGGTAGGGAGTGTAGAAAGGGAATGGTGCTCTGAGTTGGGTAGGGGGTGGCACAAGGAATGGTGCTCGAACGTGGGTAGGGGGTGTAACCAAGAAATGGTGCTCAGTGGTGGGTAGGGGGTGAAACCAATGAAAAGTGCTGGAGGTGGGTAGGGGGTGGAACTAAGGAATAGTGCTCGGAGGTTGGTAGGGGGTGGAACCAAGGGATAGTGCTTGGAGGTGGGTAGGAGGTGGAACCAAGGGATAGTGCTTGGAGGTGGTTAGGAGGTGGAACCAAGGAACGGTGCTCAGAGGTGGGTAGGGAGGGGAACTAAGGAATAGTGCTCGGAGGTGGGTAGAGGGTGGAGAAAAGGAATGGTGCTTGGAGGTGGGGAGGGGGTGGAACCAAAGAATAGTGCTCGGAGGTGGGTAGGGGGTGGAGAAAAGGAATAGTGCTCGGAGGTGGGTAGGGACTGGGAACAAGAGGTGACCCTATAGGAGGGAGTTCCTGCACCTATTCTCTGAGAAAAAAAGCCCTGGGTAGTACCATTTTTCAACCAAGCCGAGTTCCTTTAATTGAAGCAGAAAAACCAGTTCCACTTTGTAAGATGAAGGAATCAATTCTGTGCCGAGTCTCCTCTAATGAAAGAAGACTTCAAAGTGTAAATCTTTCATCTCATCTCCGAGAGAACCTTGCTTTGTAAAAAGGATATTTAATCTTTTTATTGACCCGCTGAAAAGGGGAAACCAATCCTGAATGAATGGAATTATCATTGCCTGTCACGTTTAACCAATAATCAATAATGCTAAGTGATCCTTTAAATCAATTTCAAGCAAGTTTGAGTGCGAGGGGCATTCAGGGGAGACGAGGTTCGGACTGATTAATATTTAACGCAGAGAAAGTCTGACGGGAGTCTGTATCTGAGAGGGACAAATGGGACCGGGGGATGGGTGGCTGTGGGGTCACTTAGGGACACAGAGGATCTTTTTGGGGGGGCGCAAACAAACTGGAAAAAAAAACATCAATCGCTGCCACTGTGCCCATAAAGCACAGCCACTGTGCCATAAATTGCCACCATCAAACGCAGCCACTGTGCCCAATTAATTGCTGTTACTGTGCCCCATCAATTGCAGCTAATTGCCCATCAACTGCCACTACTGTGCCCCATCAATTGCCGCCACCGTGCCTGTCAATTGGTGATCCTGTGCCCCATCAATTGCTGCCAGTGCGCACATCAATTGCTGCCAGTGTGCCCATGAATTGTTGCTAATTGCCCATTAACTGCTGCTACTGTGCCCAATTAATTGCTTCTACTGTGCCCCATAAATTGCTGCCAGTGCGCCCATCAATTCCCGCTAATTGCCCATCAATTGCTGCTTCTGTGCCCCATCAATTGCCGCCACTGTGCCCGATCAATTGTCGCTGCTGTACCCCATCAATTGCCGCTGCTGTGCCCCATCAATTGCTGGTGCTGTGCCCCATCAATTGCCGCCACTGTGCCCCATCAATTGCCGCTAATTGCCCATCAATTGCTGCTTCTGTGCCCCATCAATTGCTGCTTCTGTGCCCCATCAATTGCCGCCACTGTGCCCGATCAATTGTCGCTGCTGTACCCCATCAATTGCCGCCGCTGTGCCCCATCAATTGCTGGTGCTGTGCCCCATCAATTGCCGCCACTGTGCCCCATCAATTGCCGCTAATTGCCCATCAACTGCTGCCACTGCACCCCATCAATTGCTGCTACTGTGCCCAATTAATTGCTGCTACTGTGCCACATAAATTGCAGCCACTGTGCCATCAATTGTCGCTACTGTGCCCATCAATTGCTGCCACTGTGCCCATCAATTGCTGTCACTGTGCCCATCAATTGCTGTCACTGTGCCCATCAATTGCTGCCACTGCACCCCATCAATTGCTGCCACTGTGCCTATCAATTGGCGCTACTGTGCTCCATCAATTGCTGCCAGTGTGCCCATCAATTGCCGCTAATTGCCCATCAACTGCTGCTACCGTGCCCCATCAATTGCTGCTGCTGTGCCCCATCAATTGCCACCGATGTTATATTTATTTTGAGTTTCAGTCCATATTGTTGTTGTTTTTTTTTGTTTGTTTTTATGGTTTTGTTCTTAAATTTTGGAGATCTCTGTAATTTGCGGCTCATGGTTCAATTTTTCGTTTTTGTATTTGCATATTTATTTTTAAGTGAATAGAGGGGGGGGGGGGTCAGTCCATATTGTTGGTTTTTCATTTTTTATGGTTTTGTTGTTAAATTTAGGCTGATGAATAATATACAATAAAAATTCATGATCCTAATAATGTAATAATGTAATTATTACCAAATTCAAGTTTTGACAGAGCGGTTGATAATCACACCACACCACCCAATGCTTCTTCAATATTAACTACCAGAGTTGCTGCCTTAACTACAAATCTGAGATCCATATTATTTAAAGCAATTGATTTATAAATTGAACATGTAGTGGGGTCTTTCCATTTCCCTTTGATGAGAAAATAGATTGTTTTTAATATATTCTAATATATTAAAAACAATCTATTTTTTCTTCTCTCGTATTTAAAATACAATTTCAATAGTAAAAATAAAAAAATTATAACATTATTTTTAATGCATTTATTTTTCTACATTTTTGGGGAGATATATATATATATATATATATATATATATATATATATATATATATATATATATATATATATATATATATATATATGTATTAATATATATCCAAAAAAATTAAAAAGAAATTCATAAAATATACTTATATAATTTATTTATTTTTTAAATTGAAATTTTATTTTAAATACGTTTGTTTTTAATATAAATAATATATATATATACACACACACACGAATGTAAAAAATAAATAAATGTAATATGTAATGTAATATATATATATATATATATATATATATATATATATATATATATATGTGTAATATATAATAATAATATATATGTGTGTGTATGTGTGTATATTTTTTTCTAATTTTACACACACACAGTATATATATTAAAAAAAAAATTAGGGATACTTCTTAATCAGGAGCATAGCATCAAGTCAATGAAACTCCTGGGATAATAATCTGTTCAGTTAAGTAGCAGAGGGGGAGGGGTGTATACAGAGAGGGTTGTTTATCAGTTTCAGCTGCTTTGGTGTTAATGAAATTAATAACAGGGGCACTAGATGGGCAACAATGAGACAACCTCCAAAACAGGAAGGGATTTACAGGTGACATTTTTTTCCCTACTCCTCTTTTCTGACTGTTTTTCGCTAGTTTTGCATTTGGTTAGGGTCAGTGTCACTACTGGTAGCACAAGGCCATACCTGAACCCTATAGAGGTCAGTGTCACTACTGGTAGCGTGAGGCCATTTCTGGAACCTATAGAGGTCAGTGTCCCAACTGGTAGCATGAGGCCATACCTGGACCCTATAGAGGTTAGAGTCACTACTGGTAGCATGAGGCCATACCTGGACTCTATAGAGGTCAGTGTCACTACTGGTAGCATGAGGCCATACCTGGAACCTATAGAGGTCAGTGTCCCTACTGGTAGCATGAGGCCATACCTGGACCCTATAGAGGTTGCACAGGCAGTCCAACTCCTCCAGGGTGGCACATCAATACTTGTCATTGCCAGAAGGTTTGCCGTGTCTCCCAGCACAGTCAGGGGGAGGGGGAGCAGATATCTGTTTAATACAGGTATTTGCTCCCACATCCTGGCATCGATCACCTTGGTGATCTACGCCACTTCCGGCACCTACTCTGTACCCCGCTGTCTTCTGGGAGACACACAACTCCCAGAACACAGCGGGGACCAGTGAAGACGCGCAGCGTGGCTCGCACATGCGCAGTAGGGAACCGGGAAGTGAAGCCGCAACGCTTCATTTCCTGATTCCCTCACCGAAGATGGCGGCGGGGGCAGCCGAGAGCCGAGCGATTGCTGGGCTTTGGTTGCCGACATCGTGGGCACCATGGACAGGTAAGTGTCCATTTATTAAAAGTCAGCAGCTGCAGTATTTGTAGCTGCTAGCTTTTAATATTTTTCTTTAAGTGGGACCTCCACTTTAAAGACCAGACTCTTAGCTATAATGTCGAATGGGATGTCAGTCGTTTCATTAAGTCCAAATGGGGTAAACGTTTTGAGATGGTAAATCCACCACGTTTCCATCCCGTCTCACATGACAACCTCTCAAATGAGGGGTTCATTTGGGGAAGCGGTAGCATGGTGGTTTTTTAATGGGTTCCCTAAACCAAAATGAGCATTTAACCCTTGGAGGGTTAGGGGAGCCCTTAGATTTCCCAGTTTTTTGGGCACGCGGTTCTTCCAGTTCCGAAAACATCGCCAATGAAAAAGAACGCAGCGAACACAGGAGGCAAAATATGTCCATATAATGGTCTCACTGTACTCTTTATGTCTTTTATTTTTTATTTTTAACTCAGTATTTGTTTTTCTATTAGGGCGGCAACTATTGAGCCGTGTCTTTTTTAATTAAAGAGCTCCGGTTATTTCTTGTTCTCCTGTATGCAACCTAAAAAGGTTGCGGCTTGCTAAATTATACTTGCTTTAGATGATCTTTTCAGTTTATGTGTACTGCGTTCTTCCTCTATACCTACAGTACACTTCATTACACACAGTTCATTATTAGAAAAAATGGCCATTCGCTCTCTTAGCTCTGGTCTAATATGTATTCACAGCGCCCTCCTGTGGCTATTTCAGTACTTTAATGGGTCTGTTTATAAAAGAAAAAAGAACATTCCTGTGCAAATTTCTCAGCATTCACAGAAGCCTTTGCAAAAAAATTCCCATAATGTGTCTAATATGTTTATTTCCTACCATCGCCAACTCTATCCAGCAGCCATAATGTGGTATTCTCCTGAATTGGGTATTCCGGGTAAATACCACATTATAGCCACTAGACGGAGCTGACGATCAAAGGAAATAATCCTATTAGACCCATATAGAGGATTATTCTCTAGATGGTGACCCCTCTAGTTATAACTAAAGAAATATATAGGAAATCAGGACCTCCTTCCTCCTGCTGGTGACCTCCCTAGTGATATAAAGATCTATATAGAAGAATCAGGACCCCCTTCCTCCTGCTGGTGATCCCTCTAGTGATATAAAGATCTATATAGAGCAATAAGGACCTCCTTCCTCCTGCTGGTGACCCCTTCAGTCATATAAAGATCTATATAGAGGAATCAGGACCCCCTTCCTCCTACTGGTGATCCCTCTAGTGATATAAAGATCTATATAGAGGAATCAGGACCTCCGTCCTCCTGCTGGTGACCCCTCTAGTGATATAAAGATCTATATAGAGGAATCAGGACCTCCTTCCTCCTGCTGGTGACCCCTCCAGTCATATAAAGATCCATATAGAGGAATCAGGACCTCCTTCCTCCTGCTGGTGACCCCTCTAGTGATATAAAGATCTATATAGAGGCATCAGGACCTCCTTCCTCCTGCTGGTGATCCCTCTAGGG
>CM056057.1:5341618-5601618 GCA_029574335.1 Rana kukunoris | reverse complement strand
TGCCTGTTTTTTTTGTTTTCAGCAAAGAGAATATATGTATCTATCTAAAATAAAGAGTAATTCTGCTTTTAATGTTTTTTTTTGCTGAAAAAAAACAGGAAGTGAGGAAAAAGTAATAAATAAATAAAAAAATATATATATATATATATATATATATATATTAAAGCAAATGTACTCATTGTTTGTTTGTTTTTTAAACATGGACAGAGTAATCCAGGTAAAAAATTAAAAGCAGAATAAATATTTTTTATTTATTTTTTACTGGAAGAAAAAAAATAGTGAAAACAAAAATGAATAAATATGTTTTATATATAAAAATAAAATAAAATAAAAAACAGAATCAAAGAGGCTAAACAAGTTAAAATACAATGAGAGCATACAAAATAAATAATAATAATATAATAATAATAATAATAATAATAATAATAATAATAATAAAAAAACAGAATGAAAGAGGTTAAAAAAGTAAAATGATAGTATACAAAATAAAAATCATAAAAACAAAAAGAAAACATATACAAAAAGCCTGAATCAAAGAAAATAAAATAAACAACACTAAATGTACCCCCCCCCCCCCTCAAAGAAAAAGATAAATATAACAATTTTTAATTTGGTAGTTCATTATATAGTATTATTTTAATAATGGACAGAGTAATCCAGGTAAAAAATTAAAAGCAAAATTAATCGTTATTTTTTTTTTTACTGGAAGAAAAAAAATAGTGAAAAAACAAAGTAAATAAATATATATATAAAAATAAAATAATCAAATAAAAAAACAGAATGAAATAGGCTAAAACAAGTTAAAATAAAATGATAGTATACAAAATAAATAATAATAATAAAAAACAGAATGAAAGAGGTTACAATTTTTTTTAAAACAAGTAAAATTATGGTATACAAAATAAAAATCATAAAAAATAAATAAAACCTGAATCAAAGAAAATAAAAGAAAAAACAACCCTAAATATACCCCCCCCCCCCACCTCAAAAAAAAGATAAATAATAACATTTTTAATTTGGTAGTTAATTATATAGCATTCTTTTAAGTTTACATTTGACCTAAGCTGCACAATGAGTAAAATTTGAGAGTTTTTCTGCTAAATCAGCTCTTGGTCTGGACTTACAATGAGTAGCCAATAGGGAACGGCTTCCGATCATATGACCAGCCAATCACAGTGATCACCTGATCGCTGGACCTTCCGGGAACACCCCCTTGGGCTTTATATCTGATACAGACAACGTTATAACTAGAAAGAGTTACTTGTAGAGAAAAACTCTGTGTAATATTTGATCTATTTTTTTTATATATATATATATAAGTATAATAAAGAAAGGTACAAACAATTTGAGATACCGACACAAAAAAAAACAAAACATAAAAAGTTTAAAAGCCTCAAAAGCGAAATAACAAGAAGTACTAGAGGCGGCTATTAGACAAAAAAAACGAAAAGAACAAGTGTGGGCGTCGCTACAATTTGAAAGATGTGCAAAACCCAAATCTCCAACATCTTGTATAATATTTGTCTTATCTTTTTAATATTCCAATCTGTAACTTTTGTACAAATAATTCCTGTTGATCCTGCCATCAACGTCCTTCAGTCACTTCCTCTCATAAGGAATCTGTAACCCCGTGTCCCTGCCAGAACATGGCCCTGTATATACTGCATGTAGCTGATGCTACATATAGAGTATCTCATAAAAGTGAGTACACAGAGGCGGCTCTTTAATTAGGCAAATTAGGCGGTCGCCTAACGCCTCTCACTCACAGGGGCCTTGTGGCCTTGCCTAATGCATTACCCCAGTTTTGAGGGACAGGGGAACCTAACTCTGCTGTGCTCAGGCAGTGCCAAGAGCCCTGACTCAGGAGCGGGGGCCGCCAGCGTCCCTAACAACCAGTGTCACCAAACCTTGTGACGTCAACCCAGCATGCCCCTCAGTCAATGTCATCACAAGGGGCGGGTTCACCAGGTGACATCACTGGGTGGCCCCCGCCCCTTAGTTATTAAAGAGCTGGATCTGGGAGCTGCCTTGGTAAAGGGGGCTTCCAGATTCCGGTAAACCCCCTGCCCACAGACCCCCCACAACCACCAGCCAGGGTTGTGGGGAAGAGGCTCTTGTCCTTGAAGTTTTTTTTCCCATCATGGGCGTGAGTGGGGCCCCATGTCAAGTTTTGCCTTAGGCCTCACAATGCTTAGAGCCGCCTCTGTAAGTACACCCCTCTCATTTTTTGTAAATATTGGATATCTTTGCATTGACATCTAGTGGCAATCCTGTTTAACTACAACATGTATTACTGTATTTCCAAGATGGCATATTCTTGTTTACCTGCATGTTGGGGATAATCTGTGTAATCCTTAGATGGACCCCTCCCTTCTTCTCCATGCCCGGTAGGCAAGCTGGCTCAAGCAAGCTATTTCAATTACTAATACATGTATGTACTGTCAGCAATAGATAAACGACAGTATCTCACAAAAGTAAGTACGCCCCTCACATTTTTGTAAATCTTTCCTTCTATCTTTTCATGTGACAACACTGAAGAAATGACACTTTGTATCTACAATGTTGTGTAGTGAGTGTACAGATTGTATAACAGTGTAAATTTGTTGTCCCCTCAAAATAACTCAACACACAGCCATTAATGTCTAATCCTCTGGCAACAAAAGTGAGGACACCCCTAAGTGAAAATGTCCAAATTGGGCCCCAAAGTGTCAATATTTGGGCATGGAGGTCACCAGAGCTTCACAGGTTGACACTGGAGTCCTCTTACCCTCCTCCATGACGACATCACGGAGCTGGTGGATGTTGGAGACCTTGCGCTCCTCCACCGTCCGTTTGAGGATGTCCCACAGATGATCAATAGGGTTTAAATCTGGAGACATGCTTGGCCAGTCCATCACCTTTACCCTCAGCTTCTTTAGCAAGGCAGTGGTGGTCTTGGAGGGGTGTTTGTGGTCGTTATCATGTTGGAATACTACCCTGCGGCCCAGTCTCTGAATGGAGGGGATCAGGCTCTGCTTCAGTAGGTCACAGTACATGTCGGCATTCATGGTTTCCTCAATGATCTGTAGCTCCCCAGTGCCGGCAGCACTCATGCAGCCCCAGACCATGACCCTCCCACCACCATGCCTGACTGAAGACAAGACACACTTGTCTTTGTCCTCCTCACCTGGCCCCCCCACACACGCCTGACACCATCTGACACCAAATACCTTTATCTTGGCCTCATCAGACCACAGGACACAGTTCCAGTAATCCATGTCCTTAGTCTGCTTGTCTTCAGCAAACTGTTTGCGGCTCTTTCTTGTGCATCATCTTTAGAAGAGGCTTCCTTCTGGGACGACAGCCATGCAGACCAATTTGATGCAGTGTGCGGCGTATGGTCTGAGCACTGACAGGCTGACCCCCCCCCCGACCCTTCAACCTCTGCAGCAATGCAAATTTACACTGTTATACAAGCTGAACACTCACTACTTTACATTGTAGCAAAGTGTCATCTCTTCAGTGTTGTCACAGGAAAAGATAGAAGAAACGATTTACAAAAATGCGAGGGGTGTACTTACTTTTGTGAGATGCTGTACATCCTGTTTTGGAGGTGTTGAAATCGGCGTGTTCCCACATAATTCTTTCTTTTTTCACCATGGTAACAGGAACATGTATGAAGTATAAAGGAGGTGTTCTCCCAATTTAGCTGCACTTTAAGGTCATCCAATAAATCCGTCATCCAGTCTATGTAATGATGTGTATGAAATATTCAGCGCGGGGCCAAAGCAAACCCTCCAATCAAATTAGTAATGCCGAGCCGGGGGTCTAATCTTTCTTTCCTGATAGATGGAAGGCAGCCCAGGAAAAACCTTACACCTCCCCCAGGTGCCGCCGGAGCACCGGTAAGCTCATTACACTTGGCCTCCATATTCATACCTGGCATTTCAGCCCGCCAACGCCGGGGCCACCGGGACCGCCAAACGCAAATTGAATTGGCTGCAGATCCCGGAGCTCAGCTGGGGGAAAAACACAGGACATGTCTCCAACAAAATGAAAAACCACGCGAGCAAAAGCATAAGAGTTATATAGCATTTCCATCCGGGTCCAAACACTGGATTGGGGAGGACCGGGGCGATTTTAAAATTACATGTGGAATTTCGGATAGAAACATTGTAGCGTTGTGTATCTATAGAAAAATATAGCTGTTTGTTTATTAAAATGGCGTTCTGTGGGAATCGATTGTTCTCCGGCTCTATCCTCTGCAGTGTGAATGCAGAAAATTCCACATTATGGCCACTAGATGGCACTCAGGAGCATACCTATTGCCTATGTTCATCAGCGCCATCTAGTGGCCATCATGTGTTCTTTTTTGAAAACATGGAATAGACTCCCTGTCAGGGATCTGCCGTTGGTTCCCGGCGTGCACGCATGTGCGCGCATGTCTCTGCACCTGCCCAGCAACACCAGCTGCCTGTATATGTGCGCCGGAGCGCGTCTGGTACACGCGCACGTGTGCCAACGGCGCTTGCACGTTAGCACGCGATTGGCGCCAATTACGCTCTAAAAACCAGCAGGCTACGGCAGTCTCTTGCTGTCTGATCTGCAGCGTATCTGTGATTATCCTGTTACCCTGTCTGAACCTGTTCCTGTACCGACCCGGCTTTGTCCGACCATCCGAACCTCTCCAGCCCTTGACCTCGCTTACCGTTTGTCTACCGTTGCCAGACCTCCTGCCTGAAATCTGCCTACGAGACCTCCTGCCTGAAATCTGACTACGCTTTTGCCTACGAGTCCTCCTGCCTGACTACGTGTTTGACCCCGCTACTGCCTGATCCATGCTGTTCTAACGCGGCTTCCTTACTTAGCTCCTGCTGTTGCTGTTCCAAGCTCCTGCACCAGCTCCAGAGTTGCTGACTTTCTTCCTCTGCAACAGCCGTCCTCTGCTCCAGCCGCCCCGGAAGGACCAGCATCTGTGCCTGATTACTGCCATCATCCAGGCACTCCTACCCCGCTGCGCTCCCGAGCCCGCTGTCCCCAATCCAGCGGCTCCCGAGCCAGGGTCGTAAGGGAGGCCTCCTCCTGCGACTAGGCTCTGACCACCAGGTACGTTCTCATACCTAACACTCCCTCAAGAACAAGTTCTGGCCAGCTCAGTAGATTGTTGGATGCATTCCTAAATGCTCAAAATATAACTAGATATTAAAATGTTTGGGTAATAACACCATGGGGAGGTGATCCGGGGGTTGGATTCTGGGGGAGCAAGAAGGAATACATTTTTTCCCCTACTGGAACAATTTGGACTATGCTTAATGGGGTTTCTTGCCTTCCTTTGGACCAACCCTGCATCTAGCCCCCATGAAAGAGAAATACATTTAGAATTTTTTTTTTAAAAGAGCGGGGGGGGGGGGGGGTTTGCAGATAAAAGTTGTTGAGCAGGGGGGCAGATCGGAGTTGTTGAGCGGGGGGGTTCCGCAGATCAAAGTTGTTGAGCTGGGGTGGGGCGGATCGGAGTTGTTGAGCGGAGGGGTTCCACAGATCAAAGTTGTTGAATGGGGGGGGTTTCCGCGGATCAAAGTTGTTGACCGGGGGGGCGGATCGGAGTTGTTAAGCGGGGGGGGATTTCGCAGATAAAAGTTGTTGGGCAGGGGGCGGATCGGAGTTGTTGAGCGGGGGGGGTTCCGCAGATCAAAGTTGTTGAGCGGGGGGGTTCCGCAGATCAAAGTTGTTAAGCGGGGGTGGCGGATCGGAGTTGTTGAGCAGGGGAGGTTCCGCTGATTGATCGGAGTTGTTGAGCGGGGGGCTTACCGCGAATCGCGGGACCGCGGGATTTGCTGAGCGGTGGGGTTCCGCAGATCAAAGTTGTTGGGCAGGGGGGGTTTCACAGATCGATCGTGGGTTTAACGCAAAACGCGGGACCGCAGGAGTTGTTGAGCGGGGGTTTCCGCAGATCAAAGTTGTTGAGCGAGGGGGTTTCGCAGACCGATCGTAGTTGTTGAGCGGGGGGGGTTCCGCGGATCAGAGTTGTACAGCGGGGTTCCGCAGATCAAAGTTGTTGAATGGGGGGGGTTCCACAGATCAAAGTTATTGACCGGGGGGGCGGATCGGCGTTGTTGTGCGCGGGGGTTTTCGGCAGATAAAAGTTGTTAAGCAGGAGGCGGATCGGAGTTGTTGAGCGGGGGGGGGGGTTCCGCAGATCAAAGTTGTTGAGCTGGGGTGGGGCGGATCAGAGTTGTTGAGCAGGGGGGTTCCACAGATCAAAGTTGTTGAGCGGAGGGTTCCGCTGATTGATCGGAGTTGTTGAGCGGGGGGCTTACCGCGAATCGCGGGACCGCGGGATTTGCTGAGCGGTGGGGTTCCGCAGATCAAAGTTGTTGGGCAGGGGGGGTTTCACAGATCGATCGTGGGTTTAACGCAAAACGCGGGACCGCAGGAGTTGTTGAGCGGGGGTTTCCGCAGATCAAAGTTGTTGAGCGAGGGGGTTTCGCAGACCGATCGTAGTTGTTGAGCGGGGGGGGTTCCGCGGATCAGAGTTGTACAGCGGGGTTCCGCAGATCAAAGTTGTTGAATGGGGGGGGTTCCACAGATCAAAGTTATTGACCGGGGGGGCGGATCGGCGTTGTTGTGCGCGGGGGTTTTCGCAGATAAAAGTTGTTAAGCAGGAGGCGGATCGGAGTTGTTGAGCGGGGGGGGGGTTCCGCAGATCAAAGTTGTTGAGCTGGGGTGGGGCGGATCAGAGTTGTTGAGCAGGGGGGTTCCACAGATCAAAGTTGTTGAGCGGAGGGTTCCGCTGATTGATCGGAGTTGTTGAGCGGGGGGGTTTACCGCGAATCGCGGGACCGCGGGATTTGCTGAGCGGTGGGGTTCAGCAGATCAAAGTTGTTGAGCAGGGGGGGTTTCACAGATCGATCGGGGGTTTAACGCAAAACGCGGGACCGCGGGAGTTGTTGAGCGGGGGTTTCCGCAGATCAAAGTTGTTGAGCGAGGGGGTTTCGCAGACCGATCGTAGTTGTTGAGCGGGGGGGGGGTTCCGCGGATCAGAGTTGTACAGCTGGGTTCCGCAGATCAAAGTTGTTGAATGGGGGGGGGGGGTTCCGCAGATCAAAGTTATTGACCAGGGGGGCGGATCGGCGTTGTTGTGCGCGGGGGTTTTCGCAGATCAAAGTTTTTGAGCGGGGGGCGGATCGGAGTTGTTGAGCAGGGGGTGTTCCGCAGATCAAAGTTGTTAAGCGGGGGTGGCGGATCGGAGTTGTTGAGCAGGGGGGGTTCCGCTGATTGATCGGAGTTGTTGAGCGGGGGGTTTACCGCGAATCGCGGGACCGCGGGATTTGCTGAGCGGTGGGGTTCCGCAGATCAAAGTTGTTGGGCAGGGGGGGTTTCACAGATCGATCGGGGGTTTAACGCAAAACGCGGGACCGCGGGAGTTGTTGAGCGGGGGTTTCCGCAGATCAAAGTTGTTGAGCGAGGGGGTTTCGCAGACCGATCGTAGTTGTTGAGCGGGGGGGGGGTTCCGCGGATCAGAGTTGTACAGCTGGGTTCCGCAGATCAAAGTTGTTGAATGGGGGGGGGGTTCCGCAGATCAAAGTTATTGACCGGGGGGGCGGATCGGCGTTGTTGTGCGCGGGGGTTTTCGCAGATCAAAGTTTTTGAGCAGGGGGCGGATCGGAGTTGTTGAGCGGGGGGGTGTTCCGCAGATCAAAGTTGTTAAGCGGGGGTGGCGGATCGGAGTTGTTGAGCAGGGGGGTTCCACAGATCAAAGTTGTTGTGCAGGGGGGTTTCGCAGATCGATCGGAGTTGTTGGGGGGGTTTACCGCGAATCCTGGGACCGCCGCGGGATTTGCCGCGAATCGCGGAAATCGCGGAGGGGTGCCGCGGAATTACGGGACTCTAACATTGATCGCGGGACCGCAGGATTTATTTCGCATCGCGGGACATTTCCGCGAAATCCGGGACGGTTGGGAGATATGCTATATCACCAAAAGTATTGGGACGCCTGCCTTTACACGCACATGAACTTTAATGGCATTCCCAGTCTTATTCTCAGTTCACACCTAAACCAGCCACAGATCGCACAGGAATGCTGTGCGTCCCCGTTCTCCATTTCAGGGCCGAATCTTTGCCTGAAACAGAGGCAAAGACGCATAGTGCGCTCCGCAGCCGCCCCCCAGAGATATGTGAACTGGCTCCATAGAGAGCCAGTGGACATCCTTCCCAGACGGGGCCAACTCAATATTGAACCCTACGGACTAAGACTGGGTCCATAGAGAGCCAGTCACATTTTCTTGCTATTGCGAATTGGATGCGGATAAAACCCACATTCCAATTGGCATAGGTGTGAACCCAGCCTAAGTCCATAGGGTTCAATATTGAGTTGGCCCCGCCCTTTGCAGCTATAACAGCATTCAAACCCCACATGTGAGGTATCACGGCGAACGGCAGAGCGAGAGCAATCATTTTAGCACTAGACCTCCTCTGTAACTCTAAACCGGTAACCTGAAAAAAAGTTTGGCGCCATTCCATCAATGTGCGCAATTTTAAAGCGTGACATGTTGGGTATCTATTTGCTCGGCTCAACATCATCTTTCACATTTTACAAAAAAAAATTGGCCTAACTTTACTGTTTTTTTTTTCTTTTTTATTCATGAAACTGTTTTTTTTTTTTTTTAAACACGTTTGAAAAATCGCTACGCAAATACCGAGCGACATAAAAGGTTGCCACAACTGCCATTTTATTCCCTAGAAACGTATATAATATTTTTATTATTTTATTAATGAAACAGGTTTTTTTACAAGAAAAAATTGCTGTCAAAAGTTCCATTTTATTAGAAACGTATATCATTTTTTATTTATTTTTAATTAATGGAATTTTTTTTTTTTTTTTAAGAAAAGAACGTGATTTAAAAAATACCTGCGCAAATACCGAGCGACATAAAAAGTTGCAACAACCGCCATTTTATTCCCTAATATATAATTTTTTTTTTATTAATGAAAAAACGTGTTTGAAAAATCACTGGGCAAATACCCGTGCGACATAAAAAGTTGCAACGACCGCCATTTTGTTCCCTATATACATATATAATTTTTTTTACTTATTTTTTTTTTTAAAGAAACAAAAAATCGCTGCGCAAATAAAATACCATGCGACATAAAAAGTTGCAACGACCGCCATTTTATTCCCTAGAAATGTATATAATATTTTTATTTTTTTATTAATGAAACAGCGTTGATTTTTTTTAAAGAAAAAAAATGTGTTTGAAAAATCGCTGCGCAAATACCGTGCGATGTAAAAAGTTGCAACGTCTGCCATTTTATTCCCTAGAAACGTATATAATATTTTTTTTTTATTATTAATGAAACAGATTTTTTTACATGAAAAAATTGCTGTTAAAAGTTCCATTTTATTAGAAACATATATAATTTTTTATTTATTTTTAATTAATGAATTTTTTTTTTTTTTTTTAAGAAAAGAACGTGATTTAAAAAATACCTGCACAACAACCGCCATTTTATTCCCTAATATATAATTTTTTTTTTATTAATGAAAAAACGTGTTTGAAAAATCACTGGGCAAATACCATGCGACATAAAAAGTTGCAACGACCGCCATTTTATTCCCTATATACATATATAATTTTTTCTACTTATTTTTTTTTTTTTTTAAAAGAACGCGATTTAAAAAATACCTGCCCAAATACCGAGCGACATAAAAAGTTGCAACGACCGCCATTTTATTCCCTAATATATAATTATTTTTTTATTAATGAAAAAACGTGTTTGAAAAATCACTGGGCAAATACCGTGCGACATAAAAAGTTGCAACGACCGCCATTTTATTCCCTATATACATATATAATTTTTTCTACTTATTTTTTTTTTTTTAAGAAAAGAACGTGATTTAAAAAATACCTGCCCAAATACCGAGCGACATAAAAAGTTGCAACGACCGCCATTTTTTCTTTATCGTACATCACGGGACACAGAGCGCATAGTCATTACATATGGGTTATATGGGTACCTTCAGGTGTGGACACTGGTGTAATCAATCTCACAGGAAGTTCCTCCCTATATAACCCCCTCCCACTGGGAGTGCTTCAGTTTTTTCGCCAGTGTCTTAGGTGTTGGTCACGTCTAGCTGTCCCTCGGAGGTCTCGGGACCCAGGATAGCTAGCCGGATCCGTCCGAAGTGCTTCAAAGCCAAGGAGTACGGTACCCGGGCCCTGCTGGAGTGGGGTTTTGCCTATAATGCCTCTCCTTGGAGGGCTGGATTCTGGGCTCCAGTGCCTTAGTCTCTTCCAAGAACTAAACGCTACTGATGCCAGGATGCTATATAGGTCCAGGGGTGTGGGTTCCTTAACACAGGACCCCGGTCCCTGAAGGTCCAAGACAATACCCACGGAGATGGGGGAAGGCTGGGCCTCTTGCATTTTGCAATACCCTGCGGCGTGGAGCAGGTAAGAGGGAACCTGCGGGACTTGGTTCGACAGTAGGTATCCCCCTGGGGGTTCTGGGTTGGCTAACAGTATGCTTGTGCATCAGCCACTATCTCCACTATGTCTGTTGAGGCAGGATGGGATTATAATGTTTACCCAGATAACATGTAGATATATATATGCTTTTAAAGATATGTATTTTGCTACTCCCCCCAGACTTGCCTGTTAGCATTGATACTGCAGCCCCACGTGGTTTTTCTGTTGGTGGAGCCATGTTTTCTCCTGATAATGTTTTTATTTGGCTATTCTTGGCCTTACGGTCTCCCTCCCTTCATAGAGCATTGCTTTGGGACATCCCATATGTAATGACTATGCGCTCTGTGTCCCGTGATGTACGATCAAGAAAAAGGGATTTTTAATAACAGCTTACCTGTAAAATCCTTTTCTTGGAGTACATCACGGGACACAGAGCTCCCACCCCTCTTTGTGGGAACATTGTGTAACCTCGGGAGAATTGCTTGCTACAAAACTGAAGCACTCCCAGTGGGAGGGGGTTATATAGGGAGGAAACTTCCTGTGAAGTTGATTACACCAGTGTCCACACCTGAAGGTACCCATATAACCCAAGTGTAATGGCTATGCGCTCTGTGTCCCGTGATGTACTTCAAGAAAAGGATTTTACAGGTAAGCTGTTTATTAAAAATCCTTTTATTCCCTATATTCATATATAATTATTTTTTCTATTTTTTTTTTTAAAGAAACAAAAAAGCGCAAATAAAATACCATGCGACATAAAAAGTTGCAACGACCGCCATTTTATTCCCTAAAAATGTATATAATATTTTTTTATTAATGAAACGGCGTTGTTTTTTTTCAAAGAAAAAATGTGTTTGAAAAATCGCTGCGCAAATACCGTGCAACGTAAAAAGTTGCAACGTCTGCCATTTTATTCCCTAGAAACGTATATAATATTTGTATTATTTTATTTATGAAACAGGTTTTTTTTACAAGAAAAAAATTGCTGTTAAAAGTTCCATTTTATTAGAAACGTATATAATTTTTTATTTATTTTTAATTAATTAGAAAAGAACGTGATTTAAAAAATACCTGCGCAAATACCGAGCGACATAAAAAGTTGCAACAACCGCCATTTTATTCCCTATTACATATATAAATTTTTTTTCTTATTTTTTTTTTTAATAATGAAACAAAAAAATCGCTGCACAAATAAAATACCATGCGACATAAAAAGTTGCAACGACCGCCATTTTATTCCCTAAAAATGTATATAATATTTTTTTATTAATGAAACGGCGTTGTTTTTTTTCAAAGAAAAAATGTGTTTGAAAAATCGCTGCGCAAATACCGTGCGACGTAAAAAGTTGCAACGTCTGCCATTTTATTCCCTAGAAACGTATATAATATTTGTATTATTTTATTAATGAAACAGGTTTTTTTTACAAGAAAAAAATTGCTGTTAAAAGTTCCATTTTATTAGAAACGTATATAATTTTTTATTTATTTTTAATTAATTAGAAAAGAACGTGATTTAAAAAATACCTGCGCAAATACCGAGCGACATAAAAAGTTGCAACAACCGCCATTTTATTCCCTATTACATATATACATTTTTTTTCTTATTTTTTTTTTTAATAATGAAACAAAAAAATCGCTGCACAAATAAAATACCATGCGACATAAAAAGTTGCAACGACCGCTATTTTATTCCCTAGAAATGTATATAATATTATTTTTTTTTTATTATTAATGAAACAGCTTTGTTTTTTTTAAAGACAAAAATGTCTTTGAAAAATCGCTGCGCAATTACTGTGCAATGTAAAAAGTTGCAACGACCGCCATTTTATTCCCTAGAAACTTACATAATATTTGGGGGTTCTGAGTAATTTTCTAGAAAAAAAAATGATGATTTTTTTACATGTAGGAGCGAAGTGCCAGAATAAGCCTGGGCTGGGAAGTGGTTAAATAGATTATATGTCCGGTGCATTTTATAAGTGGCTTTTATTTCTCCATAAGGACAAAAAAGGAATATAATTATCATCAGAGACCGGGGGGGGGGGGGGGGGGCAGCCTTCTTGTCTGAAACCCAGACACAACATGAAGGATAGGGCCCCTTCTGAATGTCATAGACAAATATCAATACTAACATTTAACATTCTAAAACGGAACAATTTATTATGATGATCAAATCGATGGATAACTATTATCAAGCAAAATTGATTAAATGTACAAAAAAAAAGTCAAGCTACTGACCAAAAAATGTAAACAAAAAAATGGTTTATATTGTACTGTGTCCTAAATGGAACTGGATGGACCTTTCAGTGTAAAGGCGGGCGTAGTAATTGCAAGAAAAAAATATGATTTTTGGGGTCCATTCCCACCAGGGGCGATTTATTAAAAATATATATGTATATATTTTTTTTTTATTAATAAAATTATAAAATATTATTAAAAATAAAATTGCTGTAAGAATGCTTGAGGCAATGAATCATGGACAATCGCCGTAATCTGTCTAATATTTTTTATTTCATCGTGATCGTCGGCTCCATCTAGTGGCCATAATTTGATATTTTCTGGAGTGAGGTTTTTTTTTAAGAAAAATACCACATTGTGCCCACTAGAGTTGAATAGAAAAATAAATAAAAAATAAAAAAATAAATAGACATATTAGGCAGATTACTGTGACTGTGTGAAAAGTGTTTTTTTTTTTTTTATAAATAGACCCTTAAGAAAAAATGGGCTTGCGGCATTTTTTTATTTTATTTTTTGCAACATGGCACACCATAAGGAACATTGGGGTACCATTAAGAATGAACGACACGGCATAAAGTGAATCGATAAAAGTGAAATATTCCTTTAAATTTCGTACCTGGGGGTGTCTATAGTATGCCTGTAAAGTAGAGCATGAAGGCTTTGAAAAAAAACGGCATTGGGCCCCCCCAGTCTATTTCCAGGCCCCTGAACCAAAACAGAAAAAAATGCGTGGGGGTCCCCCCAAATTCCATTACCAGGCTCCTGAACCAAAATTTAAAAAAATGCATGGGGGTCCCCCCAAATTCTATTACCAGGCCCCTGAACCAAAATTTAAAAACATGTGTGGGGGTCCCCCCGAATTCCATTATCAGGCCCTTCAGGTCTGGTATAAATATTAAGGTGAACCCTGCACCAATTAAAAAAATGGCATGGGGTTCCCCCCAAAAATCCATACCAGACCCTTCAGGTCGGATATGGAATTTAATGGGAAAACGCCAAAGTTTAAAAATTAAGAATCCATGCCAGACCCTTATCCAAGCATGGAACTTGGCAAAAAAATAGGGCAGGACGAGAGAGCGCTCCAGCCCTCCTGAACCGTACCAGGCCACAGGTCCTCAACATGGGGAGGATGTCCCCATGTGGATGGGGACAAGGGCCTCAGCCCCACAACCCTTGCCCGGTGGTTGTGGGGCTCTGCGGGTGGAGGGTTTATTGGAATCAATAAGGGGACCTCCAGATCCTGGCCGCCCCATGTGAATTGGTAACGGGGTACATTTTACCCCTACCATTTCACCCAAAAAAGTGAGAAAAAAATAAAAATAAAACACACACACAAAGTTGGGACAAGTCCTTTAAGAAAAAAAAATTAATTCCAGCGTCGTAATCCTTCTACGAGTCCGACCCACCACTACGAACGATACCGCCTCCATAGGAGGCTCCCAGCCGAATGATGTGTGACCCGTCTGACAGCCCTTTTATAACCGAGGGTGGGGCCACCCGTGACTTGGAATGGTGACCCCGCCCCCTCTGACACAACAGGGGTTTCTTGGCGGGTTCCCCGTGGTGTCACGGGTGACCCTGCCCCCTCATGGGAAACCTGTGTTGCGTCAGAGGGGGGCGGGGTCACCTGTACATGTCACTGGGTAACCCTGGCATTTCCCCGTTGCGTCAGAGAGGGGCGGGGTCACCCGCGCACGTGACGCGTGGCCCTGCCCTCAGCTATAAAAGTGCTGTCACGACGAGAGAGCGTCATTCTGCTGACTTTTTTTGTGAAATGGTAGGGGTACAATGATCCCCCGTTACCAATTCAAATAGGGGGGCCGGGATCTGGGGGTCCCCTTTGTTAAAGATTCCAAAACCGCTGTTGCATCAGAGGGGGGCGGGGTCGCCCATCCACGTCACGTGTGGCCCTGCCCTATAAAAGAGCTGTCAGACGGATCACGTGTTATTCGGCTGGGTGCCTCCTATGAAGACGGTATCGTTCATATCGGCGGGGTCGGACTCGTAGAACTAAGCCCTGATTGGGCGAACAGCGATAAAAAGGGCGGTCCTAAGGTGGGGACTGTCTTTGCCATGTTTGTGGACGGTTTGTACAATAACCGTGGATGTTTGTGGCCAAACTGGTGCTGTGCAATGGCTTTTCTCTCTATAATTGTGATTGGCTGACAGCTACAACAAAGCCCTGATTGGGTAAATGCGTTAGAGGGGTGGTCCTAAGGTTGGGACTGTCTTTGTCATGTTTGTGGTTGGTTTGTACAATACCCATGGATGCCCGTGATCGCAGTGGTGTGTGGTGGCTTTTCTCTCCGCCACTGTGATTGCTTCACAGCTAAGACTAAGCCTTGATTGGGTGAAATGCGTAAGGGTGGTCCAAAGGCAGGGACTTTTCTCTCCTCCACTGTGATTGCCTTACAGCTTTGACTAAGCCTTAATTGGGTGAAAGTAGGTAGGGGCAGTCCAAAGGCACAGACCGCCTTTGCCATATTTGTGGACGGTTTGTACAGTAACGTGGATGCTTGTGTCCAAACTGGTGTGGTGGATTTTCTCTCCCTCACTGCGATTGGATCACAGCTACGACTAAGCCTTGATTGGGTGAAACATGTTAGAGGGGCAGCCCTAAGGCAGGGACCGCCTCTGTCATGCTTGTGGATGGTCTGTACAATAACTCTGGATGCTTGTGGCTGAACTGGTATGTGGTGGCTTTTCTGTTCACCACTTTGATTGTCTCACAGCTATGACTAAGCCGTGATTGGGTGAAACACATTAGAGGGGCAGTCCTAAGACAGGTACCACCTCTGTCATGTTTTTTGATGGTTTGTACAATAACTCTGGATGCCTGTGGCCGAACTGGTGTGTGGTGGCTTTTCTTTTCACCACAGTGATAGGCTCATAGCAACAACTAAGCCCTGATTGGGTGAAACACGTCAGAGGGGCAGTCCTAAGGCTCATAGCAATGACTAAGGCTTCAGCTGAAACACTTTCACATATAACTTCTGTATCCTACCATGTAGCTAATAAAGAATTGTTGCAAAGGATGTTACCAAGCAGCCCGCTTCAGAGGATTTTAGTGTTGCATGACGCAGTAATTTTCAGTCAAACTATCCCAACACTAAAAACTGGCCTTGGAATGAAGGGGGGGGGGGGTTACAGGCTGGCACTCAAGTGGTTAAGCTGCCCCCCCCCCCCCCGCAAAAATACTGCTTTTCTGGTCCAGGCTGTGGGGCAAATAAATTCAAAGATTGGAGGACAACCACGCCAATCACACACGGTAATAACAAATACTAGAATTGTATGTAAGACGACTCTTGGGGCGATTTCCAGGTGTTGTGACTCTTTGAAGGGAGAGACGCTCGTTTACTTTAGAGCAGTCTATTTAAAAACGCGTCGGCTCCTGCATGTGAAATCAGATTTGTTGTACGGTAACTTGAACGCTCAGCAGCTCGGTGCACATGGGGGGAGATTCAGCGCCAAACACCAGCTGTTTTGGACCACGTGGGATCTTTGTCGCGGCTCATACCTGCTGCTCGCTGGTTCCTCCATTTCCTTTCTATCTAATTGGATTTAAAATAGAGGTGATAAAAAAAAAGATAGTTTCTGTAGATCTCGTATCGTCTCTCAAGAAACTGCGAGCAGCAGTCGGTAGAATTCCATAATACGAAGGTAACGCATTTCAGGAATACAATTCATGTCCCTATTAAATGGTTTGTTCAGGCCAAGCTGGCCCAAATGAACTATTTACTTCTTCCGATTGGCTCAGGTGGAGATTATGACATCATCCACCCACCTCTCAGCCAGTCAGAGGAAGCTTTGTACTGATAAGCACTATCAAAATTTCTGAGCCCTGATGAAGGGGTTGTCTAGCTCCCGAAACATGTTGATTTTATTTATTTTTTATTGTGACATCATCTGCCGGCCTCTCTGCCTCAGCCAGTCACATGAAGCTCTGGAGATAATGACATCATCCACCCACCTCTCATCCAGTCAGAGGAAGCTTTGTACTAATAAGCACTGTCAAAAATTCTGAGCACTGATGAAGGGGGTGTCTAGCTCCGGAAACATGTTGATTGTTTTATTTTTTGTATTGTGGGATCATCTGCCCGCCTCTGCCTCAGCCAGTCACAGGAAGCTCTGGAGTATATGACCTCACCCACCCACTTCTCAGTCAGTCAGAGAGGAAGCGTTGTACTGATAAGCATTGTCAAAATTTCTGAGCACTGATGAAGGGGGTGTCTAGCTCCTGATACATGTTAATTGTTTTCTTTTTTGTATTGTGAGATCATCTGCCCCCCTCTGCCTCAGTCAGTCATAGGAAGCTCTGGAGATCATGACACCATCCACCCACTTCTCAGCCAGTCAGAGAGGAAGCTTTGTACTGATAAGCACTGTCAACATTTCTGAGCCCTGATGAAGGGGGTGTCTAGCTCCCGAAACATGTTGATGTTTTCTTTTTTTTATTGTGAGATCATCTGCCCACCTCTCTGCCTCAGCTTAGAGGTCCTTAGAGTTGGAGGAAGCTTTATATATTGATGAGCACAATCAAAATTCCTGAGCCCTAATGAAGGGGGGGGTCTAGCTCCTGGAACAGGTTGATTTTTCTTTCTTTATTGTGAGATCATCTTCCCGCCTCTCTGACTCAGCCAGTGACAGGAAGCTTTGCACTAATAAGCACTGTCAAAATTCCTGAGACATGACGAAGGGGGATTCTGGCACCAGAAACACATTGCTTTTTTTTTTTTATTATTGTGAGATCAAAACAACGTGTTTTGGGAGCTAGACTCCCCCTTCATCAGGGCTCAGGAATTTTGATTGTATTTATCAAAAAAAAGCTTCCTTTAACTCTAAGGAACTCTAGGCCGAGACAAGGAGGCCTCAGTCAGGAGGCTTTGTACTGATAAGCACTGTCACAATTCCTGAGCCCTGATGAAGGGGGAGTCTAGCTCCCAAAACACGATGATTCTCTTTGTCTCAGCCTAGAGTTCCTTAGAGTTAAAGGAAGCTTTTTTTTTGATAAGCACAATCAAAATTCATGAGCCCTGATGAAGGGGGAGTCTAGCTCCCAAAACACGTTGTTTTTTTTCT
Source organism: Rana kukunoris (assembly GCA_029574335.1). NCBI lineage: Eukaryota > Metazoa > Chordata > Amphibia > Anura > Ranidae > Rana > Rana kukunoris. The sequence continues at coordinate 5,583,859 of CM056057.1, read as the reverse complement.
TTATCGTGACATTATCTGCCTGTCTCTCTGCCTCAGCTTATAGTTCCTTAGAGTTGAAGAAAGCTTTCTTTTCCTTGATGAAGGGGGAGTCTAGCTCCCGAAACACATTGATTTTCCTTTGTTTTCATTGGGACATCATATGCCCCCTCCCTGCCTCAGCCTAGAGTTCCTTCGAGTTAGAGGACGCTTTATATATTGATAAGCACTGTCAAGATTCCTGAGCCCTGACGAAGGGGGGAGTCTGGCACCAGAAACACATTGATTTTTTTCTATTTTTGTGAGATCATCTGCCTGCCTCTTTGCCTCAGCTTAGAGTTCCTTGGAGAGTTGGAGGAAGATTTTCTTTCCTTAGTTAAATGAAGCTTTACATATTGATAAGCACAATCCCCTAATGAAGGGAGAGACTAGCTCCCGAAACACGTTGATTTTTTTTTATTGTGACATCATCCGCCCACCTCAGCCAGTCACAGGAAGCTTTGTATTGGTATTGGTATCCCCTATGATCGTCAGCTCCATCCAGTGGCCAAAATGTTGTACTCACTCTATGACTATAAACAATAGAATGAATACCACATGGCCACTAGATGGAGCCAATCCCCTATGATCACCAGCTCCATCTAGTGGCCATAATGTGGTATTCACTCTATGATTCACTCTATTTTGTACAAAAAACTCTGTATCTGCTTTGTTTTTTATTTAGAACCACAAATCAGAGGCGGCTCTTTAATTAGGCAAATTAGGCGGTCGCCTAAGGCCTCACACTCACAGGTGCCTCGCAGCCGCTTAACTTACCCAATGCATTTCCCCAGTTTTGAGGGACAGGGGATCTTAACTCTGCTGTGCTCAGGCAGCGTTAAGAGCCCTGACTCAGGAGAGGGGCCGCCAGTGTCCCTAACAATCAGTCAATATCAGTGACCCCACCCCTTGTGGCATCAATGACCCAGCATGCCCTCAGTCAATGACGTCAGAAGGGGGCGGGTTCACCAGGTGACCCCCACCCCTTAGTTATTAAAGATCTGGGGGCCGCCTTGTTAAAGGGGGCTTTCCAGATTCCGATAAGCCCCCTGCCGGCAGACCCCCACAACCGCCGGCCAGGGTTGTGGGGAAGAGGCTCCTGTCCTTGAATTATTTTTTCCATCATTTTGGAGTGAGTGGGGGCCCCATGTCAAGTTTTGCCTAAGGCCTCGCAAAGCCTAGCACCGCCTCTGGCCATAATGTGCTATTTACTCTGATTTACTATATTCTGTATGAAAATTCTGTACCTGCTTCATTTTTTTTTTATAACCACAAATAAAACAGAGGCACATTTTTTTATAGGTCTGTCGAATTATCACTGGGCACACTTGGCTCATTCATACAGAATATAGAGTGACTACTGCAATATGACCACTAGATGGAGCTAGCGATCATAGGGGGATAGATAGTTATTAACCATGATCATCAGCTCCATCTAGTGGCCATAATGTGGTATTGACTCTATTGTTAATAGAGTGAACCATAGAGCGAGTACCACATTATGGCCACTAGATGGAGCTGACGATTGTGGTTATTAAATATTTATCCCTCTATGATCGCCAGCTCCATCTAGTGGCCATAATGTGGTACTCGCTCTATTAACAATAGAGTGAATACCACATTATGGCCACTAGATGGAGCTGGCGATCATAGGGGGATAAATATTTAATATGCGTGTTCATTAGCTCCATCTAGTGGCCATAATGTGGTATTTACTCTATTGTTGATAGAGCGAGTACCACATTATGGCCACTAGATGGAGCTGGCGATCATAGAGGGATAAATAGTTATTAACCTATGATTGCCAGCTCCATCTAGTGGCCATAATGTGGTAGAAAACATTGGAGAAAAAATTGCGCTAGTCATACCATGTGGTGAACAAAGTGTTAAAAAATAATTAAATAAATAAATAAATAATATTAAATATAAGAAACATATTAAACTCTAGGGAAAGAAGGTAAGGAAAACCTTCTAGTGAGACAACCAAAATAAATTGAATTTATGACTGTGTGAAAAAAATAATAATAACACTTCTGGACACGGTGATGTCAGTGCGTGGCTCCGCCCTGACTAGTTTCGATCAATACGATCGTTCTCAAAGGGCCCTTTGAGAACGATCGTATTGATCGAAACTAGTCAGGGCGGAGCCACGCACTGACATCACCGTGTCCAGAAGTGACCCCCGTAAGCACGGGCGCACGTTCGTTTTGTTTGCTATATTTTGTTTTACTTTGACTGGATGTAATGCCTTTGTATTTTGGACTTATGAAGTGCATCTAGTGCATACTCTTACAATTTTAATAAAACCCGGATAATTACGGTACTTCACTATTTGAGTCCCCCTTTTTTTCTAGGTCTCCAACTGGATCCTTTGGAGCTGTGCAACCAGCTTAGGACCTGGAAAGGAGTTTTGGGATCCACACCTATCAAAACGAGGACCAGCTGAATGCAATGGAGTGCTGCAGTTCCCCCCCCCCCCTCCCTTCTGGGATCGAGTGGATCTATATGCTTTACTAGCTGGGAATCTGGTAAGAGTTTATTACCTACCCCTCTCCTGGTGGATCTTTTCTATTCTATCCAAACCTGACTGGTGGTGGAATCCCTTTCATCTTGGCTTTTTCCCCCCTTCAACATACATCCATGGAGTTGATACTTTGATGGGGACATTATGTTTAAGAAGTCACAGATTTTTTTGGACTGAATGTTTTTTTTTTTTTATTATTATTATAATTTTTTTCACACAGTCATAAATTCAATTTATTTTGGTTGTCTCACTAGAAGGTTTTCCTTACCTTCTTTCCCTAGAGTTTAATATATTTCTTATATTTAATATTATTTATTTATTTATTTAATTATTTTTTAACACGTTGTTCACCACATGGTATGACTAGCGCAATTTTTTCTCCAATGTTTTCTACTTGTATTTACATGACTACCACGTGTAGCTAAAGATTGCTGCTTGGGTTATTAAGTTAACATTATTTTCACATTTACACATATTTATTTTCAATTTTAGCTATTCATATCCTTTAGCGCGATATTTTTTATTGTTCCATAATGTGGTACTCACTCTATGGTTCACTCTATGAACAATAGAGTCAATACCACGTTATGGCCACTAGATGGAGCCGATGATCATGGTTAATAACCAGGGATGGACTGGCCATTGGGACTACCAGGAGTTTCCCGGTGGCCCGGTGGCTTAGTGGCCCGGCTTCAGTGACAGCGGACCGCCGCCCCCTCTGCTCCTCTGTCTCTCCCTTCCCGCAGTGCTCACCTGGGGGCAACAGAGAAGCAGGGGGAGGACCAGAGGCGCAGGGGGGGCGACAGAGGAGCATGGGGGGAGCAGAAGGAGCCCGGGGGAGGGGACAGACAGCTGACTCAACAGCTATGGCATGGAAGTTTCTCACTTCTGCCCAATCTTGTGCCATTAGGGGGGCACCAAACTGATTCTTTGCCCCAGGTGAAATAATGTCTAGCTTCCCCACTGGTACTGCCTATCAGATTACCAGTACCAGCCGTTCTACTCTAATGAAGTGGGAGGTGGCGGGAGTTGTCCGGCTGCCATGGGAGAGACCTGTCAAAATGAGCCAGTCTGGATGAAGTCCAGGGCCAATATTTTGTCCCAGTCCAGCCCTGTTAATAACTATCTATCGCCCTATGATCGCCAGCTCCATCTAGTGACCATAATGTGGTACTCGCTCTATGATTCACTCTATTAACAATAGAGTCAATACCACGTTATGGCCACTAGATGGAGCTGACGATCATGGTTATTAACTATCTATCCTATCATGATCGCCAGCTCCATCTAGTGGCCATAATGTGGTTATTTCCTGATTCATACTGATGTTACGAATGAAGAACACCCGACCTTGGGTGTGGCCGGCATGGCGGGCTGAATAGACGTGTTTGCTGAGCTCTGCTGAAGAGGGATCCAATTATTCATCCGTATCTGGGTGTAAACGACACTATTTTCAACCATCAGCCCCGTATGCCTTCCAGAACCTCTGGGGGCCCGAAACAGGGCAAGAAATTGAAGCTTGGTGAGCCCACTCTCAGATTTCCGGGACACGCCGGCACGCCTTCACAGACGGACCAGGCCCAGTGTGAGGCGGCCTCCCCGCCTGGTATCCCTGAGGTGATAGCGGCTATTTTATTCTGCCAGGCAGCCGTTACGACCTGCCAAACAACGCTTACCTCTAAGATTGAGGCGGTTCATCTGGATGTGGGGTTGCTGCGACAAGATCTGGACAAGATGGAGGACACGGTCACCAGCCACGAGGCCTCGATCGGGACCCTCGTTACCACTGGAGTACCGGGCGGAAGATACAGAGAACCGGAGCAGGCGCAATAATATCCGGATTGTCGGTCTTCCGGAGGGGGTGGAGGGTCGCAACCCTACAACCTTTACCGAAGATATGCTCAGATCCCTGCTTCCTGCAGCCCAACTCTCCCCCTATTTTACTGTGGAGAGAGCCCATCGAGTGCCGTCAAGACCTGGAACAGAGGGGGCTCCCCCCGCGCACATTTATAGTTTACCTGAAGAACATCCGACCTGGAGATATAAAATAGCTTACTAACATTTGATTTTTTCTGCATTCATACAGTTTACATACAGGGATTTTTATATTTATAAAAGCTCCACTGTATGTCAGTAAAAGTAGATTGCGTTGATGATTGTATGCTGAATCCCTTTATCCTTGCGCAATGCCTACACCATATCCAACATTTCCGTAACCATAACACCTAGTACAGTACATCATGCGAAGTATGGGGCCGTGTTCACTCGATATATCTACACGCACATACATAAAACATGAAGAGCTTCCTCTTTCCATTTGATTGATAAACCAAGGTCGAACGTGATTTACTTACCTCCAGGAAATGGATGTCTGGCTAAAAAACGATCTCTCAATCACCAGCTGTATTCGCAGACTGAACTGTCAAAAGGAATCTACTGACAACAAACAAGGCCGATCCCCCCACCCCCACCAATCCCATCATGCCTCTGTATATCGCCTGCCACTCAATCGGGTCTTTTGTAAAAAAAAATGCCAATCGGATTTCATTTTTTCCTCATGATTGTGATTCTTTTATTGAGGCGCACTTACATTTTCTCAATTCGATCGAATGCAATATAGAAGAAGGGTGCGTGGGCCTCCCGGAGATTGTATCCAATTCCTCATTACCAATTCCAGGGTTTGCTAATGAATACATTATAGGGGGTCTAATGTATAAAACATTCGTTGGGCAAACATCACAAACGTTCATCTGGCTTAACCGGCTCAATACTCTCGTACGTATATATACAGTATCTCACAAAAGTAAGTACACCCCTCACATATTTTTTTGTAAATATTTCCTTCTATCTTTTCATGTGACAATACTGAAGAAATTACACTTTGTGGGGCAGATTCTCGTACGGCGGCGTAACTACGAGTGGGGCGTAGCATATCCTATTTACGCTACGCCACCGCACTTGCTAAGTTACGGCAGGGTAGCGTAAATGGCCCAGCGTAAGCCCGGGTAATTCAAATGTGTTTTATGGAAATGAATCGTGACCCCACGTTTTTGAACTGCGCATGCGCCGTCCGTGGACGTATCCCAGTGCGCATGCTCCAAATTACGGCGCAAATACTCATTGGTTTCGACGTGAACGTAACTTACGCAAAGCCCTATTCGCGAACGATTTACGCAAACGTCGTAAACGACGGAAAATTCTACACTGTCCCGACGTCCATACTTTACATTGCGTACGCCTCACCTACGCAAAGTTACCCCTCATATAGCAGGGGTAACTTTACGCTTACGCAAACGGCGTAAAATACAACGACCGGGGCCAAAGTACGTTCGTGAATCGGCGTATCCAACTCATTTGCATATTCGACCCTGCAAATCGGCGGAAGAGCCCCTAGCAGCCAGCCTATAATTGCACACAATTATACGCCGGCATAGGCAAGTTACGTCGGCGGAAGAAGCCTATTTTTTAACATATCTGCATTTGAGAATCGGCGTATACATACGCCGGCGCAGATTTGAAATTACGGCGGCATATATGGAGAAACGCCGCCGTTACAGCTTATGAGAATCTGGCCCTGTATCTACAATGTTCTGTAATGAGTGTACAGCTTGTATAACAGTGTAAATTTGCCGTCCCCTCAAAATAACTCAACACACAACCATTAATGTCTAAACCGCTGGCAACAAAAGTGAGTACACCCCTAAGTGAAAATGTCCAAATTGGGCATACATTTTTCCTCCCCCGGTGTCATGTGTCTCATTAGTGTTACAAGGTCTCAGGTGTGAATGGGGAGCAGGTGTGTTAAATTCGGTGTTATCGCTCTCACTCTCTCATACTGGTCACTGGAGGTACAACATGGCACCTCATGGTAAAGAACTCTCTGAGGATCTGAAAAATAAAGAATTGTGTCTCTACATAAAGATGGCCGAGGCTATAAGAAGATTGCCAAGACCCTGAACCTGAGGTGGCCAAGACCATACCGCGGTATAACAGGATGGGTTCCCCTCAGAACAGGCCTCGTCATGGTCCACCAAAGAAGTTGAGGTCACGTGCTCAGCATCATATCCAGGGGTTGTCTTTGGGAAATAGACGTATGAGTGCTGCCAGCATTGCTGCAGAGGTCAAAGGGGTGGGGGAGGGGTCAGCCTGTCAGTGCTCAGACCATACACCGCACACTGCATCAAATTGGTCTGCATTGCTGTCATCCCAGAAGGAAGCCTCTTCTAAAGATGATGCACAAGAAAAACCCACAAACTGAAGACAAGCAGACTAAGGACATGGATTACTGGAACCGTGTCCTGTCGTCTGATGAGACCAAGATAAAGGTATTTGGTGTCAGATTGGCGATTAAGCGCCCAGAGGCGATTTAGTTCGCATGTGCCGCGCTATACAAGTTTTCATTCATTCATTCATTCAGATGGTGTCAGGCGTGTGTGGGGGGGACCAGGTGAGGAGGACAAAGACAAGTGTGTCTTGTCTACACTCAGGCATGGTGGTGGGAGTGTCATGGTCTGGGGCTGCATGAGTGCTGCTGGCACTGGGGGGGCTACAGATCATTAAGGGAACCATGAAGGCCAAGATGTACTGTGACCTACTGAATCAGAGCATGATCCCCTCCCTTCAGAGACTGGGCCGCAGGGCAGAATTCCAACATGATAACCACCCCAAACACACCTCCAAGATCACCACTGCCTTGCTAAAGAAGCTGAGGGTAAAGGTGATGGACTGGCCAAGCCGGTCTCCAGACCTAAACCCTATTGATCATCTGAGGGACATCCTCAAACGGAAGGTGGAGAAGCGCAAGGTCTCCAACATCCACCAGCTCCATGATGTCATCATGGAGGAGGGGGAAGAGGACTCCAATGACAACCTGTGAGGCTCTGGTGACCTCCATGCCCAAGAGTGTTGAAAAATAATGGCGGCCACACAAAATATTGACACTTTGGGTCCAATTTGGAAATTTTCACTTAGGGGTGTACTCACTTTTGTTGCCAGCGGTTTCGACATTAATGGCTGTGTGTTGAGTTATTTTGAGGGGACAGCAAATGTACACTGTTATACAAGCTGTACACTCACTACACAACATTGTAGCAAAGTGTCATTTCTTCAGTGTTGTCACATGAAAAGATAGAAGGAAATATTTACAAAAATGTGAGCGGTGTACTTACTTTTGTGAGATACTGTGTGTGTATATATATATCCTCACTTCCGTAAAAAAAAGTAGTAACAAAGTTATTGCTATAACAGTCCATAAATGTGAAAACACTCCAGGACTCGAGTGATTGAAGAAATGTATATATAAAAGATATATCGACGACATTTCTGAGATTTATTTATCTGTTAATAAACATATTCCATTGTATCCCGTTAGAAGTCACTATAGGTATTAAAAATTGATGTATTTTATATTCTGCATACAGTATATTGCAATATGTAACTATTTGTCAAGCTGATCCACGATATGACATTGGGAAGTACTATGAATGCAAACATTTGATCACCCACAACATAAAAAGGACTTTTGTAAACCGAGACAGAAAACATTCTTTAAAGAAGATCAATCATTATATATTTTTTTACAATTCTGTCCCATAGGGGGAAAAATGCCTGTAGTAGTTTGTCCCATGTTGCAAGGTGCTTCCTAAACCCTAATTAAAGGTCGTGATGTCACCCCTTTCTCCTGCCATGGCAGATCTGACAACAGCTAGGAAGGAAACAAACACTTCATAATGGCAGCTTGTCTTGGCTTTGAGCATTTTTCTGAGACTAATAGCAAGAGGAATGCAGAGGCTGACACATCCCTCTCCCTCTGCATTTCCCCAAGAGGTCAATACTGCATCCCCTAACCTCCTGATGGGGAAGATCTGACAACAGCTAGGAAGGAAACAGACACTTTATAATGGCAGCTTGTCTCGGTTTTGAGCACTTTTCTGAGACTAATAGCAAGAGGAATGCAGAGGCTGACACATCCCGCCCCCCTCTGCATTCCTCCAAGAGGTCAATACTGCATCCCCTAACCTCCTGATGGGGAAGATCTGACAACAGCTAGGAAGGAAACAGACACTTTATAATGGCAGCTTGTCTCGGTTTTGAGCACTTTTCTGAGACTAATAGCAAGAGGAATGCAGAGGCTGACACATCCCGCCTCCCTCTGCATTCCTCCAAGAGGTCAATACTGCATCCCCTAACCTCCTGATGTGGAAGATCTGGCAACAGCTAGGAAGGAAACAGATACTTCATAATGGCAAGCTTGTCGTTTCTCTGAGCATTTTTCTGACACATCCCTCCCTCTGCATTCCTCCAAGAGGTCAATAATACCCCCCCTCACCTCCTGCCATGGAAAATCTGGCTACAGCTAGGAAGGAAACAGACACTTCATAATGGCAGCTTGTCGTTTCTCTGAGCATTTTTATGACACATCCCTCCCTCTGCATTCCTCCAAGAGGTCAATAATACCCCCCCCCCCCTCACCTCCTGCCATGGAAAATCTGGCAACAGCTAGGAAGGAAACAGACACTTCATAATGGCAGCTTGTCTTGGCTTTGAGTATTTTTCTGAGACAAGCACTGGCAAGAGGAATACAGAGGCAACAACAACTAGGAAGGAGATGCATACTTCAAAACAGCAGATTAAATCTGAGCACTTTGCCCAGACAAGCAACAACAAGAGATAATGAAGAAGGTGGAGGAACATATCAGCCTCTGCATTCCTTTTGCTGTTACTGTTAATGAAAAAAAATGCTGCAGTTTTAAGCGTCCGTCTCCTTCCTAGCTGTTGTCAGATCAGATGCAGCAGCAGAGGAAAGGGGGAGGGGGCAGTTCTGACCTCATAGCTAGGGTTAGGAAGCACCTAGCAACATGGGACAAACTATCTCATGTGCTTTTCCCCATAAGGGACAGAACTGTACAAATATAAATCTTCTTTAAGTGATTATGTGGCATATACATTTGTTTTAAAACAGGGATGTGCGGGGGGGGGGAAAAACACAACAAGAGATATCGGAATACAGAGTGTCACATACATTGACATTGTAAACATAAAATAGGAATATAGACAACAACAGTAGATCTCATTGAACATATATGAACTGTCAGGGCCTATTCACTCCTCTGCACTCTAAATCACATTCAGCTTTAATAGGTGATTGTATAGTAATATGTAGACTTGTGACTTTTCTCTGACTTTTTTTCCCAGCTTCTTGTAACACCTGCAGCAGTGCTCAGTCCGGAAAAGGGTAGGGCGGTGCTTGGGTCCTGCATTTACAACTGCTGACAAGGATCATGCTGGTTTGGGGAGAGAGCAGAGAGACGACCTTATCAGTCTGCTGCTGCTCCTTCACGAAACCATTGCTTGTGCAGCTTAATTGCAGCAGGGAAAAGTCAGGTCGCTAAGTTGAGTGTGGCGGAGCTGTGTAAACCTTATGACATTCAAATCATTGGGCAGGTAAAACAGCGCTCGTATAGAATGAGCCCTAATTTTCAGAACAAGCTTTCAGGGTGTGCGTTTTTTCTGAATTAACGAAAACCTGTTTAACAAATGTTTTCGTATATTCGAATATTAGAAAATTCAAAAATTCGAAAATCTGAAAATACACAAATTCATAAATTCAAAAATCCCAACATTCGAAAATTCATAAATTCATATATTCGAAAATTCATAAATTCGAAAATTCTAAAATTGGAAAATTCATAAATTCGAAAATCCTAAAATCCTAAAATTCATAAATTTGAAAATCCTAAAGTTCTAAAATTCATTAATTCGAAAATTCGAAAATTCATTAATTCAAAAATCTGAAAATTGAAAAATTTAGAAAATTCATAAATCCGAAAATTGAAAAATTTGTAAATTCATAAATTCGAAAATCTGAAAATTGGAAAATTCATGAATTCGAAAATCCGAAAATTGGAAAATTCATAAATTCATAATTTCGAAAATCTGAAAATCCAAAAATTGATAAATTCATAGATTCGAAAATTGGAAAATTTCATAAATTTGAAAATCTGAAAATTGGAAAATTTGTAAATTCATAAATTCGAAAGTCCAAAAATTCATAAATTAGAAAATTCGAAAATCCGAAAATTTCTAAATTATAACTGACTAATAATAATTTAACTATTACTATTAAATTATAGGTACTGGAATTTCCTTTCAAATTTGTCTGTTAGTGAATGTAACGAATATGAATTTATTCAAAGTTACGAATTATCTGAAATAACGAATGCTGCATCTAAACGAATGGAACGGAACAAATTAATAATAATAAAAAAACAATAATAATAATATAAAAAAAACGTTTTATTATTATTATTTCTTATTAATTTCTTCCGTTTCATTTGTATAGATACGGCATTTGTTATTTCGGATAATTTGTAACTTTGGATTAGCTTCGTATTCATTATAATCACTAACAGACAAATTTAAAAGGAAATTCCAATACCTATAATTTAATAGCAATAGTTATTATTTCTTAGTTATTCTTTCAAATTTTCAGATTTTTTGTCTTACTTTTGGATTTTCTAACTTCTGAATTTCCAAATTTTTGAACTTCCAAATCTCCTAACTTCCGAATTTCCGAATTTTTGAACTTCCGAATTTTATGAATTTTCAAATTTAGGCATTTACGAATTGTGATTGTAACGAATGACCCAAAAATACAAAAATAAAAACAATTGAAACTAAAACAAACACATTTTTTGGCAGTGCACATGTCCTATTAGTTTCGGTCTGAATATAAATTGAGATGAAGTTTATGGTTATTCAGGGATTCGGATGTATCATTGTATTAATTTAATTTTGTAGATTAGTTTTCTAATGAATTCCAAAATTTTAAGAACGATTCGAATTCGGATCGGTCAAAAAATTACCAACCGATTTTAGAATTCTGTGTGAAGAATAGCTGGTTGTTAGGGAGCGGACCGGGAATCCGGCTGCTGCGTCCTTCACAACCGATGACTCATCAACTGTCGCTTCCCCGAAATGTAATCAAAAGAATGCCAGCAATAGAAAATTCAGAAAAAAATTGGGGTCCTCTCCAATCCATACCAGGCCCTTCAGGGGCTTCCAGATTCTGATAAGCCCCCCGCCTGCAGACCCCCACAATCACCGCCCAGGGTTGTGGGGAAGAGGCCCTTGTCCCCATCAACATGGGGACAGGGTTCTTTGGGTATGGGGGGCACCCCCCATGTTAAGGGCATGTGGCCAGGGGGATACCCCCCATGTTAAGGGCACGTGGCCAGAGAGGCACCCCCCATGTTAAGGGCATGTGGCCAGGAAGCACTCCCCATGTTGAGGGCATGTGGCCAGGGGGGCACTCCCCCATTTTGGGGCGTGTGACCAGGGGGCATCCCCCCATGTTGAGGGCATGTGGCCAGGGGGGACTCCCTATGTTGAGGGCATGTGGCCAGGGGGACACACCCCATGTTGAGGGCATGTGGCCAGGAGGACACTCCCCCATGTTGAGGGCATGTGGCCAGGGTGGCACTCCTCTATGTTGAGGGCATGTGGCCTGTTATGGTTGAAAGGGGGGCCTCGCTCCTCTTCCTTTCTTTGCCCGCTGGGCTGTATGCTCAGATACGGGCCTGGTATGGATTGGGGGGCACTCTATTTTCTTTTTTACTGCTGTTTCTATTGCCGGCATTCTATTGTTTACATTTCAGCTCTCAGCGGGGAAGCCTGTTGACAGCTGCTGGTTGTTAAGGATGCGGCAGCTGGCTTACCCGGCCCTCTCCCTAACAACCAGCTATTCTTCACACAGAATCATTCCGAAAACAGACTGATTTTACTGTTGTGGGTTCAGTAACACTTTAAGTTCCTTATTCTTTACTGGGAACTCTTATTGGCGTCTCTTAGGGGTGTATTCATAGAATACATTGCATAGCTGGTCATCCATTAAAACTGCGTGTATATGTGTGCAAATATCGCAAAATCTTTTTCTTGGGGGAATTTTCTCTGTGTGAAGGGGGTAAAATACTGCATTATGGTCTCTAGAGGGTGCTGATTGTCATATGACCTACGTTTGTTCCTCGGCTCCATCTAGTGGCCATAAAGTGGTATTATTTAGCATTTTCACATTCGAACTGCAGAAGGCGTAGCCTATGAACATTCAATTTGCTCCAGTTTGGATGTGCAATTAAAAATGAATGAATTGTTCTAATGTTTGCCATTAAGCATACAAGTACAGAACCCTCCTTCGATCAGACCCCCCCCCCCTTAAGCACAGAGGAGTGAATAGGTCCAAATTCATTGCTAAAAAAAAAAAAAGAAAGAAAGAAACATTGTGGAAATGAAAAATAGGAATCCTCACCTGAGCTCTCAAAATCTCTGTATGCTTGTGCCCATGCTTTGCCCTGGTTACTCAAGGTGTTCTCGATGATCTGGATGTCAGTGAAGGGACAGTTACACTGGGGGAAGGATTCAGAGCACAAGCAGGAGCATTGACTGTTCCTGCACATATATTCGCCTTCCCCATTACACATGATATAACTCAATGCGGCCTGAACAAACTTCTCCTGCAAGTACTGAGGCATAATGATCTGCAGACCTGAAGACAATGACATGATAAAATCGAAAAATTAAAAATAAGACATAGGAAGGGGGTGAGACTGAACGGTCAGGCATACAGACATCAAATATTAGAACATTGGTTACAAGATCACATTCCAAATAGATACACTGCATGGCCAACAGTATGTGGACAACTGGCCATCACATCTGTATGAGCTTGTTGGATACCCCATTCCAAAATCATGGTCATTATTGTGGAGTTGTGTCCTCTTTGTGGCTATAACATATAATCATGGAAGGCTTTGTAAACTCTTCCAGCAAGGGTTTGGAAACTCTTCCGGGAAGGCTTTGTAAACTCTTCCGGGAAGGCTTTGTAAACTCTTCCGGGAAGGCTTTGTAAACTCTTCCGGGAGGGCTTTGTAAACTCTTCCGGGAGGGCTTTGTAAACTCTTCTGGGAAGGCTTTGTAAACTCTTAAGGGAGGGCTTTAGAAACTTTTTTGGGAAGGCTTTACAAACTCTTTTGGGAAGACTTGGCAAATTAATCATGGAAGACTTTGTAAACTCTTCCGGGAAGGCTTTGGAAACTTTTCCGGGAAGGCTTTGTAAACTCCTCTGGGAAGGCTTTGTAAGCTTTACTGGCAAGGCTTTACACAATCTTCTGGGGAGGATTTGCAAACTCAACTGGGAAGGCTTTAAAACCCCTTCTATGAAGGCTTTACAAACTCTTCTGGGAAGGCTTTGTAAACTCTTAAGGGAAGGCTTTGGAAACTCGTTTGGGAAGACTTGGCAAATTAATCTGGGAAGGTTTTGTAGATTCTTCTGGGAAGGCTTTGTAAACTCTACTGGGAAGGTTTTACAAACTCTTCTGGGAAGGCTTTGCAAATTCTTCTATGAAGGCTTTGTAAACTCTACTGGGAAGGCTTTGTAAACTCTACTGGGAAGGCTTTGTAAACTGTGATGGAAAGGCTTTGTAAACTCTTCTTAGAAGGCTGTGTAAACTTTTCTGGGAAGGCTTTGTCAATTCTTCTGGAAAGGCTTTGTAAACTCTACTGGGAAGGCTTTGTAAATCCTACTGCAAATGCTTCACAATCTCTTCTGGTAAATTCCTCTTGGAAGATTTTGTAATCTCTACTTGGAAGACCTTCTAAACTCTTCTGGGAAGGCTTTGGAAACTATTCTGAAAGGGCTTACAAACTCTTCTGGGAAGGCTTTGCAAATTCTTCTAGGAAGGCTTCGTAAACTCTACTGGGGATACTTTGTAAATTCTACTGGGAAGGCTTTGTAAACTCTTCTTAGAAGGCTCTGCAAACTCTTCTTAGAAGGCTTTGTAAACTTTTCTGGAAAGGCTTTGTCAATTCTTCTGGGAAGGCTTTGTAAACAAAAGATCTTCAAAGATCACAATAAAAGCTCCAAAGTAGGTTTTAGTCAGTTACTAAAAACGTAGAAACACCCTTGGTGTGTATACATTAGAAGGCTGGCAGGCTGACTAGATTCTTTGAAGATGAATTTCTCCACAATGTCTACTGCTACAGAGGTGAACAAGGGCTTGTTTTTAGGTGCCTTAATTAAAAGGCTGGCAGGGTACCTAGATTTTTTTGAGGATGAATTTCACCACAATGCCTACAGCTATGGAAGTGAACAAGGTCTTATTTAAAGGTACTTTATTTAAAAGGCTGGCAGGGTACCTAGTTTCTTTGAAGGTGAATTTCTCCACAATCCCTAAAGCTACAGGAGAATAAGGGCTTGTTTTAAGGTGCTTTAAAAAGAAGGCTGGCAGGGTACCTAGATTTTTTGTGGAAAACAAATCTCCATAATGTCTATAGCTACAGAGGTGAATAGGGGTTGGTTTTAAAGTGCTCATATAGAATATGTAAATATTTTATTAGGCATCGTCTGGGCATATGTTCAAGTTAATTGGTTGTGCTTGAGTTGGAGTTCTGTAAATATTGCAGATTTTTACATTACATCAGCTGAGAAGAGGCTGTAGAACAAGTGAAAATGTAACCTAGTGCTCCACCTGCTGGAGATAGATAGATAGATAGATAGATAGATAGATAGATAGATAGATAGATAGATAGATAGATAGATAGATAGATAGATAGATAGATAGATAGATAGATAGATAGACTTACAGACAGACAGACAGACAGACAGATAGATAGATAGATAGATAGATAGATAGATAGATAGATAGATAGATAGATAGATAGATAGATAGATAGATAGATTCATTCTGTGTCAACTTGCCCAAAATCAAATGTTATTAGGGTTTCTCTCCAGATCAAATGTAATTCCAAATAGTGACCCAGAAAAATACTGCATTATGGCCACTAGATGGAGCTGATGAGCATAGTAAATAAGGATTTATTTCCCCTGATCATTAGCGCCATGTAGTGGCCATAACATGGTATTTTCATGATTTATCCTATTCTGTGAGAAGAATAACAATCGATTTGGTGCGATTTTTATGATTCATTTTATTCTGTTGGAAGAACAACATTCGACTTGGAGAGAAAGTGTCCTACAAGCAGTTTCACGAGACATATAGCTCTGTGATTATTTTTTTTTTTGGTTAAATACTCTCCTAATGCCTTGTACACACGATCGGAATTTCGGATGAAAAAAGTCAGACGGAATTTTTCATCAGATATTCCGACCGTGTGTGGACTTTTTTCCGTCGGAGTTTAGAAATAGAACATGTCTTATTTTTTTCCAATGGAAAAAAATCCTATCGGAAATTCCGATCGTCTGTGTGGAACTCCGACGGAGAAAAAAAACATGCATGCTCAGAATCAAGTCGACGCATGCTCGGAAGCATTGAACTTTTCTCGGCTCGTCGTAGTGTTTTACGCCACCGCGTTTTGGACGGAATTTGGTCTGACAGTGTGTATGCAAGACCGCTTGAATGGAATTCCGACGGAAAATTTCATCAGATTTTATCCCATCGGAAATTCCGATCGTGTGTACGGGGCATTAGCGTTCACAGGTATTTATGGTCAATAGGCGATTATTACACATCCACAAAAATATTATTAAATTATTTTTGCACATTAACACTGATTACTATTGCTTACAGTTTGTGTTATGTTTATAGAGCCTGCGTCCTCTCCAGAGGATGCTCCTGTTTTCTGGAATGTATAAGTGCATTTTATTATATTATATTATATATATTTAATATAGCAGTGACTTTTTTTTTCTTTTTAAATGCGCTTGTTAGTCTATACACCATTTATGATCAGTATTTACTATTCGGAGTGCTGCTTTATGAGCTATATGGGCTTTTTAATTGTTTTGTAGGGGTGAAATGTTTCTCGTATATTGCTGAAGCCAATAAATGATACAAATTTTATATAAGTGGAGCTGCTGATTGTTCCTTTAGGGGATTGCAATGGTTTATGATGATATAAACTCGATCACAGACCATGGGAAGCTTGGCTTGGCTGATGCTCTTGATAGGAAGGCAGCGTCACGATTTCTGGTGGCACTCTCCATAATGCGTTCATGCTCCAGCTAAGCAATCTAAGCCTACGTAACAATTTATTACATACCTGAAAAGTTTATTTGGCTGAGACTCTACTATCATAAAACTAATGTATGAGGATGTAGAGTCCGCCATGTGGAGCCGACAGCGTTGGAGACTATTACCAGTCAATGCGATTCTCCACTCCGGGACATATTGACTATCATTAAATGGACAAATCAATATTACAAGAGACATTTACTATGTAAATTATAACTGGAACGTTATTGATGAACAAACAGTTCCTGAGCTATATAACTATATGGCCACATGCAGTTCTAAACACACATCATATAAATATTACTCGATGTGTTAAACAAAGAGATGCAGAATAATAATTCAACTATGGGGAATAGTGGAGCTATGGAGGAAAGCAAAACATCGAGATATGTTACTGACACAGCAGTTTTTAATTTTTCTAAATCCAAGAACATGCAGTACATGGCCAACAACTGCGGTCATTTCACCATCACACCTATATGGGCCTTTAGGACATCCCATTCCAAAACCATAGACATTAAGTTGAAGTTGCCCCTGTTTTCTTTGTGAGTATAACAGCCTGTATTCTTCTGGTGGTACCTCCTTGAAAGATCCCTGCTGGGTATTTGAGGATTACTTGTGGTACCCCTCCCAGGTCTTCTTGGATTCCTTGCAGGATCCCTTCTGGGTCTTCCCGGGTTCCTTGTGGGACATCTTCCTGGTCTTCCAGGATTTCTTGTGGGATAACTGATGGGTCTTTAGGATCCTTTGTAGGATCCCTTCTGAGTCTTCGAGTATTCCTTGTGGGACCCCTTCCTGGTCTTCCAGGATTTCTTGTGGGATAACTGATGGGTTTTTAGGATTCTTTGTAGGATCCCTTCTGAGTCTTCGAGTATTCCTTGTGAGACCCCTTTCTGGTCTTTCAGGGTTTCTTGTGGGATAACTGCTGGGTCTTCCAGGATTCTCTGCAGGGTCCCTACTAGGTCTTCCAGGATTCCATGCCAGATCCCTGATTGGGTCTGACTGGGATGACTGATGGGTCTTTTAGGATTATTTGTAGGATACCTTCTGGGTCTTCCACGATTCCTTGTGGGACCCCTTCCTGGTCTTTCAGGGTTTCTTGTGGAAAAACTTCTGGGTCTTCCAGGTTTCTCTGCAGGATCCCTGCTAGGTCTTCCAGGATTCCTTGCAGGATCCCTGCTGGGTCTTTCAGACTATAACAGCCTGTATTCTTCTGGTGGTACAGTAACCTGTGGGGTCTTCCAGGATTCCTTGCAGGATCCTTTCTAGGTATTCCCGGGTTCCTTGTGGGACCTCTTTCTGGTATTCTTGTGGGATGACTGAGGTTTCTTCAAGGGTTCTTTGCAGGATCCCTTCTGGGTCTTCCTCAATTCCTTGTGGGACCCCTACTAGGTCTTCCAGGGTTTCTTGCAGGGTCCCTGTGGTGTCTTTCAGGATTCCTTGCAGGATCCCTGCCAGGTCTTCCCGGGTTCCTTGTGGGACCTCTTCCTGGTCTTCCAGGATTTCTTGTAGGATGACCGATGGGTCTTCCAGGATTCTTTGTAGGATCCCTTCTGGGTCTTCCACGATTCCTTGTGGGACCCCTTCCAGGTCTTCCAGGTTTTCTTGTGGGATAACTGCTGGGTCTTCCAGGATTCTCTGCAGGGTCCTGTAACAGAATGGCCCGTGACACCCAGAGACGTTGGAAGGATGAGAGATACTCTTGTGCCAGCAGCACCAAAAACTCTTGGGTCGAAATCCACCCTGTGCCCTTTTGGGTATAGGGTGGCTAATAGTGAATCATAATTCATATTACATGAGATGGGACATTAATAATAATTCATATTGCAGGACTGAGATATCACAAGGAGTCATGATGACATGACCAGGTCAGCCAGTGAGTCATACCTTTTGTATAATAGGCTATTGAAATATCCTAAGGTGTTGGCTATTCAATGAAAAGACACCCACTCTCACTGCCATTGTGTGACAAAGCTGTATAGAGAACTTATTCAACAAGATGTCTGTGTTACTATTCAAGGTTAATTGAACCCTATTGATAATACGGTGCCGTCATGTCTAGCTACCAATTAAAGAATTATCCTCAGTGAGTGAATAGGGGGGTGGAGATTACATTGTCCTGTGATTAACTGTATTATGCTGTACTGGATATAAGAAGCTGAGAAAATACTAATAAATTGTCATATCTTTGGAAGCAAGAACGGAGCGCTGTCTCGTTTATTCTGGGAAAGGATATGGATCGTGTATGCAATATTGTCGGAGTGTGTCAGATAAGCTTGTCGTGGTTGGATGGAAGGTTGTAAGCGGTGGTAACCGTTACAGGTCCCTACTAGGTCTTCCAGGAATTCCTTGCCAGATCCCTGCTAGGTCTTCTAGGATTTCTTGCAGAATCCCTGCTGGGTCTTTGAGATTATAACAGCCTGTATTCTTCTGGTGGTACAGTAACCCGTGGGGTCTTCCAGGATTCCTTGAAAGATCCTTGCTGGGTATTTGAGGATTCCTTGTGGTACCCCTCCCAGGTCTTCCAGGATTCCTTGCAGGATCCCTGTGGTGTCTTCCCGGATTCCTTGAAATATCCCTTCTGGGTCTTTTTGGGTTCCTTGTGGGACCTCTTCCTGGTATTCCAGAATTTCTTGTGGGATGACTGATGGGTCTTCAAGGGTTCTTTGCAGAATCCCTTCTGGGTCTTCCTCAATTCCTTGTGGGACCCCTTCCTGGTCTTTCAGGGTTTCTTGTGGGATAACTGCTGGGTCTTCCAGGATTCTCTGCAGGATCCCTGCTAGGTCTTCCAGGATTTCTTGCCAGATCCCTACTAGGTCTTCCAAGACTCCTTGCAGGATCCCTGTGGTGACTTCCAGGATTCCTTGCAGGATCCCTTCTGGGTCTTCCCAGGTTCCTTGTGGGACCCCTTCCTGGTCTTTCAGGGTTTCTTGTGGGATAACTGCTGGGTCTTCAAGGGTTCTTTGCAGGATCCCTTCAAGGTCTTCCTCGATTTCTTGTGGGACCCCTTCCTGGTCCTTCAGGGTTTCTTGTGGGATAACTGCTGGGTCTTCCAGGATTCTCTGCAGGATCCCTGCTAGGTCTTCCAGGATTACTTGCCAGATCCCTACTAGGTCTGCCAGGATTCCTTGCAGGTTCCTTGCTGGGTCTTCCCGAGTTCCTTGTGGGACCTCTTCCTGGTCTTTCAGGGTTTCTTGTGGGATAACTGCTGGGTCTTCCAGGATTCGCTGCAGGATCCCTGCTAGGTCTTCCAGGATTTCTTGCCAGATCCCTACTAGGTCTGCCAGGATTCCTTGCAGGTTCCTTGCTGGGTCTTCCTGAGTTCCTTGTGGGACCTCTTCCTGGTCTTCCAGGATTTCTTGTGGGATGACTGATGGGTCTTCAAGGGTTCTTTGCAGGATCCCTTCAAGGTCTTCCTCGATTTCTTGTGGGACCCCTTCCTGGTCCTTCAGGGTTTCTTGTGGGATAACTGCTGGGTCTTCCAGGATTCTCTGCAGGATCCCTGCTAGGTCTTCCAGGATTACTTGCCAGATCCCTACTAGGTCCTCCAGGACTCCTTGCAGGATCCCTGTGGTGTCTTCCAGGATTCCTTGCAGGATCCCTTCTGGGTCTTCCCGGGTTCCTTGTGGGACCTCTTCCTGGTCTTCCAGGATTTCTTGTAGGATGACTGATAGTTCTTCCAGGATTCTTTTGCAGGATCCCTTCTGGGTCTTCCACAATTCCTTGTGGGACCTCTTCCTGGTCTTCCAGTGTTTCCTGTGGGATAACTGCTGGGTCTTCCAGGATTCTCTGCAGGATCCCTGCTAGGTCTTACAGGATTCTTTGCCAGATCCCTGCTACTGTAGGTCTTCCAGGATTCCTTGCAGGATCCCTGCTGGTTCTTTGAGACTATAACAGCCTGTATTCTTCTGGTGGTACAGTAACCTGTGGGGTCTTCCAGGATTCCTTGAAAGATCCCTGCTGGGTATTTGAGGATTTCTTGTGGTACCCCTCCCAGGTCTTCCATGATTCCTTGCAGGATCCCTGTGGTGTCTTCCAGAATTACTTGAAAGATCCCTTCTGGGTCTTCCCGGGTTCCTTGTGGGACCCCTTCTTGGTCTTCCAGGATTTCTTGTGGGATGACTGATGGGTCTTCAAGGGTTCTTTGCAGGATCCCTTCTGGGTCTTCCAGGATTTTTTAAAGCATTCATTCTTGGTCTTCTTTCTTGTGAGATAACTGCTGGGTCTTCCAGGATTTTTTGAAGGATCCATTCTGGATCTTCCACAATTCCTTGTGGGACCCCTTCCTTGTCTTTCAGGGTTTCTTGTGGGATAACTGCTGGGTGTTCCAGGATTATCTGCAGGATCCCTCCTAGGTCTTCCAGGATTCCTTGCCAGATCCCTGCTAGGTCTTCCAGTATTCCTTGCAGGATCCTTGCTGGGTCTTTGAGGATTCCTTGTTGTAGCCTTCTCAGACCTTCCAGGATTTCTTGCGGGATCCCTGTTGGGTCTTCCAGTATTCCTTGCAGGATGCCTACGGGTCTTTGAAGTTTCCTTGTGAGATCTCATATGAGTCTTCCCGGAGTCCCTGCAGGATCCCTTTCTGGTCTTTAAAAAATCCTCACAGGATTTATGATTGGTTTACTAGGATTTTTTGCAGGATCCCTGCTAGATTTCCTGGATTTCTTTGCAGTATCAGTTCCGGGTCTTTAAAGGTTCCTTGCTGGATCCCTGCCGGGTCTTTCAGGATTCCTTGCAGGATCCCTGCATGGTCTTTCAGGATTCCTTGTTGAATATCCCAATTTTAAAGTCATGTGCACAGTCCATACACTTGTGGTGTTACAGTACTCGCAGAATGCCTGACAGGTCTTCCAGAACTCACAGGATCCCTGCCACGTGTTACAGGATTCCTAGCAGGATATTCAGTGCCATCTGAGTTGAGTTGAGTTGAAAGGTATCCTAACATAGCACGGTCTTACCCCGAAGGGTCCCGACGCGCAAAGCAGAGTTCCTGGCAAAAGAGGACCCAGGAATCAAAAGCGGCATCTAGTGGCCATAATGTGGTATTTCCCTGATTTACACTTTTATGATCAATAAATAAATAACATTTGACTTTTACCTCATTTGCTCAGAATGAATGTGCATGCAGTTTCACTGGATGGATAGAGCTGTAACATTTTTATGAAGACCTCTGTAGGTGTTGATGGGTTCCATTTATTTGATTTTTTTTAATTTATTTTGCATAGTTTTTGATCAGTGGTGGTGTTTTAGCATATGATTCATTTTTCTTTTCATATATACATAAGAAAATATTGCATATTGAAATGTGTACGCAATCATTTAGAGAGCTCCAAATGGTTATATAGATATCATCCACCTATCATTACATTTGGACAAGGTCAGGGATTGCTGATGAGTCAAGCAGAGGAGATTAGGAGAACAATTAGCCTGAACATGGCTTAGTAAAAGGCTCGAGAAGCCTCGGGTTTGCAGTATAATGGTCCGTAATTGCATATAGATTCTTAACTGGATTACAAGTGGCTGCGTTATCACTTACCGTGGCTACTATTTACTAAAAGAGTTAAAGGTGATCACTCTGCATGGTGAGTCATTTCCTAGCTTTGTGAACAAAGTAACTTGGTGACCACTTCAATCATTTCAATCATGTGAAAGCAAATTTTTTTATTTTATATTTTTATTTCCCTTGCTCAGGTCTTGCTATTCAACGCACACACAGCTTCACTATACTCCCTTGGATATTTATTTTACAAACTGAACATTCTCTACTCCTTTAGTAACGCAGCACAGGGCCGCCATTAGGGGGTACAGGCAGTACACCTGTAAGGGGCCTAGAGGTCCCCAGGGCCCTGGATGGCAACCCCCCTTTTATATATATCTATATCTATATATATATATATATATATATATATATATATATATATATATATATATATATATATATATATATATATAGATAGATAGATATATTTTTTTTTATTTTTTTTTTTTATTAAAGGGCCCAGAGGTCCCCAGGGCCCCGGATGGCAACCTCCCCTTTATTATATATATATATATATATTTATTTATAGATAGATATATATATATAGATATCCCCAGGGCCCAGGATGGCAACCCCCCTTTATATATATATATATATATATATATATATATATTTTTTTTTTAAAGAGCCCAGAGGTCCCCAGGGCCCCCGGGTGGCAAACCCCCCCCCTTATATATATATATATATATATAATTTATTTTTAATAAAAGGCCCAGAGGTCCCCAGGGCCCCCGGATGGCAACCCCCCTTTATATATTTTTTTTATTTTATTTTTATTAAAGGGCCCAGAGGTCCCCAGGGCCCCGGATGGCAATATATATAGATAGATAGATAGAATTGTTTTTATTAAAGGGCCCAGAGGTCCCCAGGGCCCTGGATGGCAACCCCTCCTTTATTCATATATATATATATATATATATATATATATAGATTGATATATATATATATATATATATATATAGATATATATATATATATATATATATATATAGATAGAGTGATATATATATTATAAATATATATTTATACATAGATAGAGATATAGATTGTTAGATAGATAGATAGATAGATAGATAGATATTTTTTTTATTTTTTTATTTTTTTTTATTAAAGGGCCCAGAGGTCCCCAGGGCCCCCGGATGTGGCTACCCCCTCTTTTTTTTTATAAGTTTTTATAATTTTTTTGTAAGGGGTCCCCAGGGCAACCCCCCCAATTTGTGCCCCCCATTTCTTAATTCACGTCCCCCGCTTCTCAATTCCGCCGCCCAATTTGCGGCGGCACCACCCCGCTTCTCAGCTTCTCAATTAGCGGTGGTAGCACCCCCTCCCCCCCCCCCCGGTTCTCTGCTCCAGGGGGACCATGCCTTTAAGGGGCCCCATAAATTCTGATGGCGGCTCTGACGCAGCACCAAGAAGTGTATTTTTTTTTAAAATTGCATACAAATGTGCCTAGTGAAAGTGCATTCGTTCAGTGCAAGGCTTCACTTCCTGATTCCGTTACAGAGGATGGTGGCGGGGGCAGCCGAGAGCCGAGTGATAGATCAGCTTTGGCTAGCGACATCGCAGGTGTCCTGGACAGGTAAGTGTCCAGTATTTGTAGCTGCTGGCGGTTAATATTTTTTTTTTTTTAGGCGGACCTCCGCTTTAACAAAGTCTCATAACTATGGCGCACTAAGAGATTTTATGACGCCGGCTAAATGATTTTAGTGGACCCTTAGCTAGGGTTGGTGGCGTAAACTCAGACTCAGTGAACATGGGGAATTGGATTAGTTGGTCTCCACTTCTACCCCCCCCCCCCCCCCCCACGAAACACCAGGTGCAATAAAAAAAAGTGAGCGAACAAAAGTGAAGCACACAAAAAAGTGCACAGGGTGTGCATATGGTCCTCTTTAGAAGAGAAAGGACTCTCATCTCCCAGGACGCAAGATTCCTAACGGGGACTGGGGTAAATTTGGTCAACCTAGTTGAAACCAGGTACACCCATTCTTCAAGGGACTTGGCAAGGCTAGGTGGGGTTCCCCAAAAGTGAGTCCCCATGAGAATGGGAAGCCCCAGACCATAAGGTCACGTGTTCTCCCCCCAAGACTTCCAGGGCAAGTCCAAATACCTACACCTTACTAATCATAAGTAAGTAAAGTGCATATATGCTGTGCAAAAATAGTGCAAAATAAATAAGCGCTTGGGGGTACCAAAGTGCAAGACAGTGACTGGCCTTCCAGCCAGTATAAGTATTCCTCTGGTCCCAACCAAAAGGCCCAACCCCAGGGGCAGGTGTGGAGAAAAGTGTGCAAGGGTGACGTGACCAGGGGCGTTGCTAGGTGGCAAAAAGACCAGGGGCTTCAGCCCGAAGTCCAATGCCGGCAACGGGGGGGTTGGTGGTGGTGCAGGGTTTTTTTTCCGGCTAGGCGGTGGGATTGTGTGGAGGGGGGGTAAGATCACTTGCTGGTTGCTGCCTGGCTTACTAGTGCTCGGGATCAGATCGATCCCCGCTGTGCTGCTTGGGGCTAACAATAGATTGGTGCATGCCTGAGACTAGGGGCTTTTCGGGGACACATTCAGGGCTCCAGCCCCCCTCCTGATGCCACTAGCCGTGACCAAGGTGCTATACGAAATGCACAGTGAGTTACCAGACAGGGCTCCCCAAAAAGGATTGGCAAAGGTCCTCCAAACCCTCAAAGGCAACCATTATCAACCAGGGTTCTATGGAACCCAGGGGTTCCTCCAGAGGTTGCTAGGGGTTATTTGAGCTTTGGCTGGTTGACCTCCCATCTGATGGTGACTGCATAGCACCAGGGACAAAGTCACTTGGCAGAGTCAACAGCATAAGTCTAGTGTTCCTATTAGTTGTCTATAAGGGTGGCATTCTTCCCACTGGGCATTTTACCCCTCAATTAATACATTTTAGCAAGGGTTCCCCAACAGTGATTGGCCAAGGTTCTCTAAAACCTCTAAGGCAACCATACTCAACCAGGGTTCTGTGGAACACTATGGTTCCTCCAGAGGTTGCTAGGGGTTCATTCAGCTTTGGCTGATTGACAGTCAGAGACCCAAGCCCGATGATCCTATTAGTTGTCTATTAGAGTGACATTCTTCCTACTGGACATCGATTAAAGGGGCATTTTTTTCCTCCAACCTTCAATTAATTTGTTTTAGCTAGGGTTCCCCAAAGGACTGAAAATTGTTTCAAGGATTCCTCAGGAGTGAAAATGTTGAGATAGGCTGCTCTAAAGGGCTTTGTCCTCTGAGACCACTCATTTGAGCCGT
This sequence comes from Rana kukunoris, assembly GCA_029574335.1. NCBI lineage: Eukaryota > Metazoa > Chordata > Amphibia > Anura > Ranidae > Rana > Rana kukunoris. Next base: position 5,558,493 of record CM056057.1, on the reverse strand, counting down.
TAGTGGTTACAAATGTAATGCTGGATCTTGGGTATTGGATATTGGGCGGCTCTATACCCATTTAGCCAGGGCCGATCCTAGGGTCACAGGCGCCTGGGTGCAGAAATATTTCTAGCGCCCCCACATGGGTGTGGTCATTTTTAAGAACTCCTCCCCTTTACACATGTTTCTATGGCAATGACTCAACCACAGAGATGCTCCCCCACAAAGTCTTCATTACCCCGGGATACTTACATGATCTCTTAACAATAAACAAAATACAGAAGGAGAAGCAGAGTACTTTATTGGGACCTGGAGGGGGGCCTCTGTGATGGACACAGAGAGGGCTTCTGTTAGAGAGTCTGTTAGAAAGACCCCCAGACATACTACAGGCATGATACAGGAGATGGTCAGAGACTGCAGACATAGTACAGGAGACGGTCAGAGACTGCAGACATAGTACAGGAGACGGTGAGAGACTGCAGACATAGTACAGGAGACGGTCAGAGACTGCAGACATAGTACAGGAGACGGTGAGAGACTGCAGACATAGTACAAGAGATGGTCAGAGACTACAGACACAACAGTGCAGGAGATGGTCAGAGACTCTAGTCATAGTACAGGAGATGGTCAAAGACTGTAGACATAGTAGAGGAGACGGTCAGAGACTGCAGACTTAGTACAGGAGACAATCAGAGACTGTAGACAAAATACAGGAGATGGTCAGAGACTGCAGACACAATACAGGAGATGGTCAGAGACTGCAGACAGAATACAGAAGATGGTCAGAGACTGCAGACAGAATACAGGAGATGGTCAGAGACTGCAGACAGAATACAGGAGATGGTCAGAGACTGCAGACATAGTAAAGGTGATGGTAATAGACTACAGACATGGTATAGGAGACGGTCAGAGACTGCAGATGTAGTACAGGAGACGATCAGAGACTGCAGACATAATACAGGAGATTGTCAGAGACTGCAGACACAGTGCAGGAGATGGTCAGAGACTGCAGACATAGTAAAGGAGATGGTCATAGACTGCAGACATAGTACAGGAGATGGTCAGAGACACATGAGTTCTGGACGGACACACACCTATGCTCAGTTCAGGACTGATGCCGCTTACACACCATCACTTTATGTGATGGAAAAAAAAAACGACGTTTTTAATGACCGTGTGTGGGGGAAAACGTTGTTTTATGTCTTGTGAAAAACGACAAAAAAAAAATTGAAGCATACTTCAATTTTTTGTGTCGTTTTTCAAAACAACGTTTTTTGTTTCACAAACCCGCGCATGCCCAGAAGCTAGTTATGAAGCGAGCTTCAATGGAAAAGAGTGGTGAACGTAACCTCGCTTTGCTAGAGCATTGTGAAAAAACGATGGTGTGTAGGCAACGTCGTTTGTGAAAATTAAAGTTTCAAAAACTTTGTTTTTTTCATCACATAAAGTGATGGTGTGTATACGGCATAACACAAACAAGGAGAGAAGGAGGGAGGGGAGAACTCTGCCACTTTGGCGCCCCCACCTCTGCAGGCGCCTGGGTGCAAAGCACCCTGTGCACCCTGCTTAGGATCGGCCCTGCATTTAGCTGTCCACAACACCACTAAAGGCCAAATATAAGTTACATTTTTTTCATGTTAATCTCACTGATATATTTTATTTCCCCTTTAATAAAGGATCTCTCCCAATGCAATTCTTAAGATGGAAAATAAACAAGCCAAATTGATATGTTGCATGCCGGCAATGTCTTCATTTTATTTACTTACCTTGAAGCTCTCACTGGGATCTCACAATGTTATTAGATTAATGCACACAGATTTACAATTCTAATTTATTTTATGCAGATTAGCTCTGGTTTCTAATTGACCTGCCTGACGTTTCATTCTTTGAACAATTTCTCTTCTTACTCCTTTCCACAAAACAAAGCGGATTGCTGGATATAACAGCTTGGGCCATGCCTTGGAAAATGTCCACACTGTGTCATAGTCTGTCAAACACGTTGAACAATTTCTAAACCCCCAACAATGAACTTCTACCGTGTTTCCCCCGAAAATAAGCCTGGGTCTTATATTCCTTTTTTGCAACCAAAAACACACTAGGGCTTAATTTCGGGGTAGGACTTGCAATTTAATCCCCAGTGTGCACATCATAAAAGTGCTTGCAAACTGCCAGTTTACTCGCCACCATGGCAGAATATAACGCAAAGGGTATGTGCCTCTGCACTCTAACCATGTCGCATACCTTCTCGGCGCTTCCGTGACCCGACAGATTGTTCTTCCCTGGCACAACCACTGCAGAGGAAAGGGGGCCCAAGATCCCCCGATGACAGCTGGCAGAAGAGGAGGGCAGCGGGGATCAGCTGAGCGCGGCTCAGCAACCCCATGACCCGCCTGAGCTCTCTTACCCGCTCCGAGCTCTGCAAAGGGAGTGGGGCCCGAAATCCCCTGATGACAGCTGGCAAAAGAGAAGAGCAGCAGGGATCATCTGAGGGTGGCTCGGCACTTCCGTGAGCCATCTGAGCTCTTCTACCCGCTCTGAGCCTTGCAGGGGGGGGGGCTGAATTCCCCCGCTGACAGCTGGGGTTAGGGGAGGACTCCAGCAACAATAGAGAGGACTCCAGCAGCCCATAACCAGCCTAAACTAGGGCTTATTTTCAGGGTATAGAGGCTGCAGATTAGCATCAGGCTGCATTGGATGGGCGCAGATCAGGCTGCAGATGGGCACAGAGGCTGCATTGAGGCTACAGATGGGCATCAGGTTGCATTGGATGGGCACAGATCAGGCTGCAGATGGGCACAGAGGCTGCATTGAGGCTGCAGATGGGCATCAGGCTGCAGATGGGCATCAGGCTGCATTGGCTGGGCGCAGATCAGGCTGCAGATGGGAACAGAGGTTGCATTAAGGGTACAGATAGGCATAAGACTGCATTGGCTCGGTGCAGATCAGGCTGCAGATGGGCATCAGGCTGCATTGGAGGGGCGCAGATCAGGCTGCAGATGGGCACAGAGGCTCCATTGAGGCTGCAGATGGGTATCAGGCTGCATTGAGGTTGCAGATGGGCACTAATCAGGCTGCATTGTTTGGCACTGACCATGATTTTGCTTCCAAGTGGTTAATTTGAAAAAACTTTTTTTTTTCCTGAAACCTCCTTCTTAAATTGAAGGTGTGTGTTATACGCTGATAAATACGGTATATCAATTTAAACAACTTTAGTTATTGTCTAGTAAACATGCTCATAGCACAAATGTAAAATTCAGTCAGGTCCAAGAGATAAGAGCCAAAGGGGTTAAGGAAAACTGTGCCGCGATAAAGATGTAGCGTGACATTATTAGACTTCGAAAAAGAGTTGAGCTTTAAGAAGGAACTTTTGGTCCCAAAAATCTTTCTAACCGATGTTCCCAGAAGTTGCATCTACAGAGGAGATCTGGCTTCTTCAATATATCTTTTTTCAACCTCGAGAAATACTGAAGAGTCCGGGAAATTGAGTTTGTGCTCGTTTAAAAAAGCTGGTGCAACTCGAGTCCACAAGATTATCTGAAAACATTATACGAGGATACTTTAGAGCGCATCGCGGAATGTATAAACAGGTTATCCTTCGGCGTTACCTTCAAATTGTTACCGCTGTATAGATGAGATCTGGCTACTACATTTACAATACACTTCCTATTCATTGCATTCCTTTATCAACCAATTCCAAAAGCTATATTCATACTGCGCCTCCGAGAAAATATTCAATCTGACAGTGGTCTATTAAAGGAGATAAAACCAATCACTAAAAATCTTATAGACGTTTTAATGTGGTAAAGGCAACACTATTGCGAAAAAGTATTATTAAAAAAGCTTTGTTGCTCATAAAAAAAAGGCAGTAAACACTCACCATTCCTGATGGCAACACCGCCAAAAATTGCTCTGATGCTGTTAAATCTTCCCTTGTAGTCCATTGGGAAAACAGCACTTCATCAGCTTTCATCAGCTCCTCCTTCTGACCTCCCTTTGAGGTCTTCTGAGGGTTTCTGCCTACTGGGTCTCCTGTCACTCTCACTGGTTCCTCTATCTGACCTCCCTTTGAGGTCATAGGGATAAACCATTAGTTCTTTCCTTGGAGGTCTTCTAGGGGTGTCAGTCTCCTGGGTCTCCCTTCACTCTCATTGGTTCCTCTATCTGACCTCCCTTTGAGGTCATAGGGATAAACCATTAGTTCTTTCCTTGGAGATCTTCTAGGGATGTCAGTATCCTGGGTCTCCCGTCACTCTCATTGGTTCCTCTATCTGACCTACCTTTGAGGTCATAGGGATAAACCATTAGTTCTTTCCTTGGAGGTCTTCTGGGGGTGTCAGTATCCTGGGTCTCCTGTGACTCTCATTGCTTCCTCTATCTGACCTCCCTTTGAGGTCTTCTGAGGGTTTCTGCCTCCTGGGTCTCCTGTCACTCTCACTGGTTCCTCTATCTGACCTCCCTTTGAGGTCATAGGGATAAACCATTAGTTCTTTCCTTGGAGGTCTTCTAGGGGTGTCAGTCTCCTGGGTCTCCCTTCACTCTCATTGGTTCCTCTATCTGACCTCCCTTTGAGGTCATAGGGATAAACCATTAGTTCTTTCCTTGGAGGTCTTCTGGGGATGTCAGTATCCTGGGTCTCCCGTCACTCTCATTGGTTCCTCTATCTGACCTACCTTTGAGGTCATAGGGATAAACCATTAGTTCTTTCCTTGGAGGTCTTCTGGGGGTGTCAGTATCCTGGGTCTCCTGTGACTCTCATTGCTTCCTCTATCTGACCTCCCTTTGAGGTCTTCTGAGGGTTTCTGCCTCCTGGGTCTCCTGTCACTCTCACTGGTTCCTCTATCTGACCTCCCTTTGAGGTCATAGGGATAAACCATTAGTTCTTTCCTTGGAGGTCTTCTAGGGGTGTCAGTCTCCTGGGTCTCCCTTCACTCTCATTGGTTCCTCTATCTGACCTCCCTTTGAGGTCATAGGGATAAACCATTAGTTCTTTCCTTGGAGGTCTTCTGGGGATGTCAGTATCCTGGGTCTCCCGTCACTCTCATTGGTTCCTCTATCTGACCTACCTTTGAGGTCATAGGGATAAACCATTAGTTCTTTCCTTGGAGGTCTTCTGGGGGTGTCAGCATCCTGGGTCTCCTGTGACTCTCATTGCTTCCTCTATCTGACCTCCCTTTGAGGTCATAGGGATAAACCATTAGTTCTTTCCTCAGAGGTCTTCTGGGGTTTCGGTCTCCTGGGTCTCCTGTCACTCTCATTGGTTCCTCTGTCTGACACCCTTTGAGGTCATAGGGTTAAACCATTAGTTCTTTCCTTGGAGGTCTTCTGGGGATGTCAGTCTTTTGGGAACCCTGCAGCTCTCATTGGTTCCTCCTCATGATCTCTCTTTGAGGTCAGAGGGATGAACCATTGGTTCATCCCTCTGTCCTCTCTCTAAGGTATTCTGGGGGGTGTCCGTTTCCTGGGTCCCCTGCAGGTCTCATTGGTTCCTTCTTCTGACCTTTTTTTGAGGTCATACAGTCTTTTGGGAGTGACAGTCTTCTGGGCCCCCTGCAGCTAGCATTAGCACAGGATTACAGCGCTCTGAGTGACCATGTAAATAGAATCCACATAAGAATAAGTATAAATATAATAAAAGTCTAGTCCATTGGGTGTGAGTCCAAGAGGGGAACTTGATCGTGACAATACCAATGTAGGGGTAATTGTGGATACTCAGGGCTGCTCTCTCCAGGAGCGAAGTCAGCTCAAATCATACAAGAGAAAAAACAGAAACAAGAAAGCGCCACTGAGTAATCTAATTTAATTCAACAACAGCAAAAGTATTCCAACACTTACATCTAGGGGCACTCTGATGCAGTCTGAGATGCTAGTGTCAAGGGCTTCAGTGCAGTCCGGAAACAATGTGGGAGGCTTTAAAAGCTGTTCAATGGAGGAGCGTCAGGCGTTCTTTAACCATAGAGGGGCCGACTGCAAAGTCCATATGTAGATGTTATATTCTCAGGTCATAGGGTGCACTTGATAAAGGAGCGCGCAGGTCTTCTATTCACCTAGCGCTGGCTCTGAAACGCGTTGTGTCCCTCTTTGGCCACCGTCCCAGTGACATCACGGACCAGCGGCGCGGCGGATCAGCTGAGAATATAACATCTACATATGGACTTTGCAGTCGGCCCCTCTATGGTTAAAGAACGCCTGACGCTCCTCCATTGAACAGCTTTTCCAGCCTCCCACACTGTTTCCGGACTGCACTGAAGCCCTTGACACTAGCATCTCAGACTGCATCAGAGTGCCCCTAGATGTAAGTGTTGGAATACTTTTGCTGTTGTTGAATTAAATTAGATTACTCAGCGGCGCTTTCTTGTTTCTGTTTTTTCTCTTGCAGCTATCATTGGTTCCTTTTTCTGACTTCCCATTGAGGTTGTAACGGAACGTCCAACACTCCGCTTGAGTGCTTCCGTCATATACCGCTTCCTAGCAGAAGCCTGTCGGAAGCCTGTCAATCAAATAGGAACGCCCAGACCAGAAGACCATACCCGGAAGCGACGGAGACAATGCATCTCTAAAACGGTAAGTACTGCTTTGATTCTAAAAATAAACCACCCGATTCCCCTTGACAAAACGAGCCTCAATCAATGTTAAAAAAGGTTTTTAGGAACGCCTAACAATATATGTCGCCAGAATGGCACGGCTGGGCTCAATCACATAAGGGTAAGTCTCCTTTAAGTGCCCAGCCATTGGTCGCGCGTGCCCCGGTCCTTATCGCCGCCGTTGTCCCGCGAACGGTCACAGGTGCTAAAGAACGGGGAGAGGTGAGTGTAAACACACCTTCCCCGTTCTTCACTGTAGCAGCGTCACTGATCGTCTGTTACCTGATATAGGGAAAGACGATCAATGACGTCACAAGTCCAGCCCCGCCCCCCTACAGTTAGAAACACATATGAGGTCACACTTAACCCCTACAGTGCCCCCTAGTGGTTAACTCCCAAACTGCAATTGTAATTTTCACAATCAGTGCATATTTATAGCACTTTTCGCTGTGTATATGACAATGGTCCCAAAAATGTGTCAAAATTGTCCGATGTGTCCGCCATAATGTCGCAGTCAGGAAATAAATCGCTGATCACCGCCATTAGTAGTAAAAAAAATTTTTTTTATAAAAATGCCATAAAACTATCCCCTATTTTGTAAACGCTATACATTTTGTGCAAACCAATCGTTAAACGCTTATTGCAATTTTTTTTTACCAAAAATATGTAGAAGAATACGTATCGGACTAAACTGAGGAAAAAACGTTTTTATTATATCTTTTTTGGGGGATATTTATTACAGCAAAAAGTAAAAAATATTGCATTTTTTTCAAAATAGTCGCTCTATTTTTGTTTATAGCACAAAAAATAAAAACCGCAGAGGTGATCAAATACCACCAAAAGAAATCTCTATTTGTGGGGAAAAAAGGACGCCAATTTTGTTTGGGAGCCACGTCGCACGACCGCGCAATTGTCAGTTAAAGCGACGCAGTGCCGAATCGCAAAAAGGGGCCAGGTCCTTTAGCTGCATAATGGTCCGGGTCTTAAGTGGTTAAAGGAACCTATTTAGAAAATAAAAAAAGGAACCTTTACAACCCCTTTAAGGGAGGGTTAACTTGAACTAGAAGAAAAAAAATCTTCCACGCAAACTGTAAGGGACATTGATTGAAATGAGATATAGTCCGGTGTGTGGACACTTGGACGGCTTTACTCTCTACTTAGGTCTAATGAAAATGTTTCGGCTCGCCAGTTTCTGGATTCTGAAACCTTATCTTACCTCTAAGAACACAATGGATCTTATGAGAGCTCAAATACAATTTTCAGTTCTGTACACTTCTACGTAAACGTATTCGATCGTTCAGTCTGATTGGAATATTACAAGTGGCTCGTGACCCTCAAGGTCTTTTGTTAATTAGATAACAAAAAAAGGTTTCGGCCATTAATCTCATTAACGTGTAACATGTCAGAGCGGGTTGTGTCTTACATACAATTTGAACGCGAGGCGCTTTAACCGGTTAACGGCCGGCTCACGAGGCTATACGTCGGCGCCAGGCCTGTGTTACCTGTCACCTGATTGGCTGAAACGACAGGCATTGTGATTGGATGCCTAACTGGTGTCCAATCATAGCAGAGGAGGACATCAGGGTCAGGGAAGAAATGGAGGACACCATACACCGCTCTCCGCCTGCCGCCGTCACCTGCTGCCCAGCTGAGACAAGGTAAGTGCTGGAGAAAGACGGGCGGCACAGTGGCAGCATTTGGGGCACAGTGGCAGAATTTAATGAGCACAGTGGCTGCGTTTGATGGGCACAGTGACTGCGTTTGATGGGCACAGTGAGGCTGCAATTGATGGGCGCAGTGAGGCTGCATTTGATGGGCACAGTGGCTGCGTTTGATGGGCACAGTGGCTGCGTTTGATGGGCACAGTGGCTGCGTTTGATGGGCACAGTGAGGCTTCAATTGATGGGCGCAGTGAGGCTGCATTTGATGGGCACAGTGGCTACGCTTGATGGGCACAGTGGCTGCGTTTGATGGGCACAGTGGCTGCGTTTGATGAGCACAGTGGCTGCATTTGATGGGCACAGTGAGGCTTCAATTGATGGGCGCAGTAAAGGCTGCATTTGATGGGCACAGTGGCTGCGCTTGATGGGCAAAGTGGCTGCGTATGATGGCCAAATTGGCTGTGCTTTATGGTCAAACTGGCTGCGCTTGATGGACAAAGTGGCTGCATTTGATGGGCACAGTGAGGCTTCAATTGATGGGTGTTTTTTTTTCAGAATTTTCCAGTTTGTTTGCGCCCCCCCAAAAATTTTGAGCACCAGCCGCCACTGGTCGGCAGAATGACGAGGCTGGGCAAAGTGACGTATATTTACATCACTTTGAATTTCCCACCGTGCGGGCACGCTCCTTCCGCGAGCTCCAAGACCGTGCTAGCAGACTTGATGTCCCTCGGTGTCCCGCGATCGGGTCTGCAGAGCTGCAGAACGGGGAGAGGCCAGTGCAAACAAGGCATCTCCCAGTTCTGCCTAGTGACACTGATCGTATGCTTCCTCTCATCACAAGCAGCAATCAGTGACGTGACGCTCGTAGTCACGCCCCCCTAACAGTTCGAATCACTCCCTAGGACACGCTTAACCCCTTCCTCGCCCCCTAGTGGTTTACATTTTTATAGCACTGATCGCTGTATAAATGTGCATGGTCCCAAAATAGCGTCAAAAGTGTCCGATGTGTCCACCATAATGTCGCAGTTACGATAAAAATCGCGGATCGCCGCCATTACTAGTAACAAAAAAAAATATTTATAAAAATGCCATAAAACTACCCCCTTTTTTGTAAACACTATAACTTTTGCCCAAACCAATCAATAAACGCTTATTGCAATATTTTTTTTACCAAAAATATGTAGAAGAATACGTATCGGCCTAAACTTAGGGAAAAAAATTTTTTTTATATTTTTTTGGGGGAGTATTTATTATAGCAAAATGTAAAAAATATATATATTTTTTTTTCAAAATTGTCGCTCTATTTTTGTTTATAGCGCAAAAAAAGAAAACCGCAGAGGTGATCAAATACCACCAAAAGAAATCTCTATTTGTGGGGGAAAAAGTACGTCAATTGTGTTTGGGAGCCACGTCGTGCGACCGCGCATTTGTCAGTTAAAGCGACGCAGTGCCGAATCGCAAAAAGGGGCAAGGTCCTTAACCTGCATAATGGTCCGGGTCTTAAGTGGTTAAAGATGGGGAGAGACTCAATGGATTATCATGCAATCGTTTAGCAGTGCTATCTAGCATGTGCCGGCCATAAAGAGGTTGGCAGGACTCAGTATATATGAGAAATACGAGGGCTTTACCAAAAGTAATGCAAAAGTGGGCATAACTTTTTTATGAACTTACATTGTTGCTTTTGTGCAAAATTTGAAGGACCTATGTAAGTTAACCCCTTGACCAGGGCCGTCTTTACCGCAGGGAAAACGGGGAATCTGCCCAGGGCCCTGCAATCGTTGGGGGCCCAAAGCAGCTTCCTCTGGAGCCCGCGCAGCCCATTGGCTTTTTCTTAGCTCCGGCTCTGGCCGCTGAGCTGCCCGCTACTGTCACTTGTAAATACCGAAGTGCTGCTCTAGCAAATAATGAGCAACTGAGTATCTGCAGTAACCTCTAGCAACCAATCAGTTAGCAGAAATGGTGTGCTGTAACCTCTAGCATCAAGTCAATGGGCAGTAATGATATGCTGTAACCTCTGGCAACCAATTCTCCATAATTATCCATAATTTTGGAGGGTGCCTCAAGATTCTCCATAATTTTGGAGGGTGCCTCAAGACTGTCCATAATTTTGGAGGGCGCCTTGACTAAAAAAAGGTTGGCTGGGGGGGGGGGGGGGGATGTTTGCCCAGGGTCCAATCAATAATAAAGACGGCCCTTCCCTTGACACTGTGACCTCCCCGCCCTTTAAAAGGTTGTGGGTGTAACACACATTTAGGCAATGATATTGTTCTTTAGACCAAGTATGCCTAGACAGTGGGGTTACCTGCTGACTTGGTATCATCCACAGGCCCCTTTGCATTGACATAGACTCAATCTGTCTAGACCAGTGGTCTTAAACTGGTGGCCCTCCAGCTGTAGCCAAACTACAAGTCCCACCATGCCTGTAACTGTCAGCCTTGCAATGCCTCATCATTTTCTTGGGTGCCTCAAGACTGTCCATAATTTTAGAGGGTGCCTCAAGATTGTCCATCATTTTGGAGGGTGCCTCAAGACTGTCCATTATTTTGGAGGGTGCCTCAAGACTGTCCATCATTTTGGAGAGTGCCTCAAGACTGTCCATCATTTTGGAGGGTGCCTCAAGACTGTCCATCATTTTGGAGGGTGCCTCAAGATTGTCCATCATTTTGGAGGGTGCCTCAAGATTGTCCATTATTTGGAGGGTGCCTCAAGATTGTCCATCATTTTGGAGGGTGCCTCAAGATTGTCCATCATTTTGGAGGGTGCCTCAAGACTGTCCATCATTTTGGAGGGTGCCTCAAGATTGTCCATCATTTTGGAGGGTGCCTCAAGATTGTCCATAATTTTGGAGGGTGCCTCAAGATTGTCCATAATTTTGGAGGGTGCCTCAAGATTATCCATCATTTTGGAGGGTGCCTCAAGATTGTCCATCATTTTGGAGGGTGCCTCAAGATTGTCCATAATTTTGTTGGGTGCCTCAAGACTGTCCATCATTTTGGAGGGTGCCTCAAGACTGTCCATCATTTTGGAGGGTGCCTCGAGACTGTCCATCATTTTGGAGGGTGCCTCAAGATTGTCCATAATTTTGGAGGGTGCCTCAAGATTGTCCATCATTTTGGAGGGTGCCTCAAGACTGTCCATCATTTTGGAGGGTGCCTCAAGACTGTCCATAATTTTGGAGGGTGCCTCAAGATTGTCCATAATTTTGGAGGGTGCCTCAAGATTGTCCATCATTTTGGAGGGTGCCTCAAGACTGTCCATAATTTTGGAAGGTGCCTCAAAATTGTCCATCATTTTTAAATAGTGTTTGACTAAAAAAAGGTTGAGAAGCACTGGGGTAACTGACTGTATATCCTTCGCCGACATGCAAAAAAATCTATTTTTGTAGTTGGAGTGGTCGGCTGTCCATATGACTTTAAGAAGCATTTGTCAATAAACACTTAAGACTCTTATGATACGATGTGTATGGTCTCTGGGGCTGAAAATTAAAGTCCTATTCATTTACTCAATATATAGATTTTGTATTAGGGATGCTAACATTTGAGCTAAGTCTAAGGTAAGTCTCAAATCCCCATTCTTCAACTTTTTTTATCAATTTAGCTGGATTTGTTTTATTTTTTAGACATATTTAAACACGCTCTGCACTCACGAAAGTCATATTATCTCCTTTCCCGACAATCTCCAATAAAATTCTTCATATAGTTATTCCAGATGTCCTTCAGCTTGAGTTACCCATTACTAAATAAGACTAATGGAGGTAAGCACTGGTCCATGCATAATCAAGCAGCTATTTGGGAGAATAAGATCTGGCTTGTTTCAAGTTGTGTAAATAACCATCTTCTCAAACGTTCCTCCTGGGGCAGCTCCTGGTTCTTGGCCCTTGTAGGTCAATCTGCTCCAGGGCTTGGTCTTGATTTACGAAGTGTGAAGTGAGATAGGAGGCTATTGAAAAGGAACGTACAGTACAGTGTTTACACACATTCACCAATTCTACACTCTACTCCATAAATGTAAGTCATGGTGTGGAGCCTGGGTGTCGGGGTCAGGGGCCAGGCTTACAAACCAGCAGTAGAGAGGATCCCACCGACCAGCTAGATAAGTGAAGCAGCAGGACACTCCGGCAAATGATACAATCTCACCCGAGGTGCAGAGTCAAAACACTAACTGGTGTTCACCTAAAGGTGTAGATGGGCAGAGCTGTCTTAATGAGAGGGCACACCTGGGCACTGCCCAGGGGCCCCAGCTGCAAGGGGGGGCTCTGCACGTTCCCCAAAGCAGCTGGTCCTAGAGCCCAAAATTATTATTATTATTGTCGGGCGCCGGGCACCTGAATTACAGTGGCGGGGGGGGGGGGGGTTGAAAGCACCTGATTGCGCTAAAATGTTTAACACTGACTTGCCTCTCAGCCAATCAGGTACTCGGGTCTGGTTTCCTGTCACCTGATTGGCTGCCTGATAGAGAGGACCGGAGTCATCGAGGAGTGTGGACGTGGAGGACGCCACTGTGACCCGCTGAGAGACAGGTAAGTCCCGACTCCCGGGCAATGCACACTGGCAGCATTTGATGGGGCACACTGGCAGCAATTGATGGGGCACAGTAGCGGCAATTCATGGGCACAGTGGCAGCAATTTATGGATACAGTAGCTGCGTTTGAATGGCACAGTGGCGACAATTTATGGGCACAGTGGCTGCATGTGGGGCACAGTGGCTGCGTTTGATGGGCACAGTGGCTGCGCTTGATGGGCACAGCAATTGCGCTTGATGGGCACAGCGGCTGCACTTAATGGGCACAAAGGCTGAGCTTGATGGGCACAGAGGCTGCGCTTGATGGGCACAGCGGCTGCGTTTGATGGGGCACAGCGGCTGTGCTTGATGGGGCATAGCGGCTGTGCTTGATGGGGCACAGCGGCTGCACTTGATGGGCACAGCGGCTGCACTTAATTGGTACAGAGGCTGCGCTTAATGGGCACAGAGGCTGCGCTTGATGGGCACAGCGGCTACGCTTGATGGGGTACAGCGGCTACGCTTGATGGGGTACAACGGCTGCGCTTGATGGGGCACAGCGGCTGCTCTTGATGGGCACAGCGGCTACATTTGATGGAGCACAGTGGCTGTGTTTGATGGGTACAGTGGCTGCGCTTGATGGAGCATAGTGGCTGCGTTTGATGGCACAGTGGCTGAAACTGATGGCACAGTGGCTGTGCTTGATGGGCACAGTGGCTACGTTTGATGGCACAGTGGCTGAAATTGATGGCACAGTGGCTGTGCTTGATGGGCACAGTGGCTACGTTTGATGGCACAGCGGCTGCTCTTGATGGGCACAGCGGCTGCATTTAAAGGGCACAGCGGCTGCGCTTGATGGACACAGCGGCTGCGCTTGATGGGCACAGCGGCTGCGCTTGATGGGCACAGTGGGTGCGCTTGATGGGCACAGCGGCTGCAATTGATGTATTTTTTTCAGTTTGTGTGCACCCCCCAAAAATTTGAAGCACCAGCCGCCCCGACCCTCACCATTTGTTCGCCAGAAGCATAGACACATTCTAGTATGTATATCGTGTCCATATAGTGAAGGTGGCGCAAGGTTGTTCATTTCAGGGTCATTACAAGGACAAGGGGGCGCTCTTCGCTTCTGGAAGAAAAGATGTCTAACCTCTGCATGCAGGAAGGCTTTTCTTTACAGTAAGAGCTGTAAAAATGTCCAGTACCTACCTCGGGAGCTAATTCTACCCAGATCAGAAGAATGCTAAAAATGGCGGGCGGGTTATAAGTAGCTACTAATCTATATAATTAATCACACTGTGGTTTGCTGACCCCGGGAACCTCTGATGCCTCGGGGGATCGGAACGGAATTTTCCCTGTTGAAGCAAATTGGACTTTGTAAGGGCTGTTTGTCTTCCTCTCCATTGTCTGTAAGCTTGGGGTTCTTCTATATATGCAGGTTTTCCATTTAATTGTTTATTCATTTTTCTATTGGGTGATTGATAGACTTGTAACTGGGTGGCAAATAACAATTCACTAAGGCCGGGTATGTTCACAAAATGATTGGCCCTGGCAGAGGCATAACTAGAACCATCAGGGCCCTGAGGCAAGGAACCACAAAGGGCTTTCCTAACCCGAGTCCAGAGCCATTGCCACTGATCCCAGGGCCCTTTATAGAGTTCCCCCTTATATCAGAGACCACAGAGTTCCCCCTTATATTAGAATCCCCCCTTACATCAGGGTTGCCAGCGTCCCCTTTACATGAAAGTTCCTCTTTACAGCACATCAGAGTCCGCAGGGTTTCCCTTTACAGTAGAAGGGGGAACTCTGTGGACCCTGATGTAAAGAGGAACTCTGTGGACCCTGATGTAAAGGGGGACTCGGTGGAACCTGATGTAAACGGGGACTATGTGGACCCTGAAGTAAAGGAGAACACTGCGGGCCCCCTGTGTAAAGGGGAACTCTACAGATCCTTTTGTAAAGGGGGACTCTGTGGACACTGATGTAAAGGAGAACGCTGCGGACACTCGTGTAAAAGGGGAACTGTGTGGACCCTGATGTAAAGGGGAACTGTGTGGACCCTGATGTAAAGGGGAACTGTGTGGACCCTGATGTAAAGGGGAACTGTGTGGACCCTGATGTAAAGGGGGACTCTGTGGACCCTGATGTAAAGGGGGACTCTGTGGACCCTGATGTAAAGGGGGACTCTGTGGACCCTGATGTAAAGGGGGACTCTGTGGACCCTGATGTAAAGGGGGACTCTGTGGACCCTGATGTAAAGGGGGACTCTGCGGACCCTGATGTAAAGGGGGACTCTGCGGACCCTGATGTAAAGGGGGACTCTGCAGACCCTGATGTAAAGGGGGCATACAAACGCTAGAAAAAAATACCCGGGAAAAAAACTGTAAAAAAAAAATGCAACGCTCGGGTGTGACTGTAGTCTTACAGCTAGACAATTATGTAAATTAACAACATTTTGATGACGCCCGACCATCACAACTACTGTATATGTATATGTTGGACATTCCATTTCAAAGCCATGGGGCATCAATATGCAGATGCCCCCCTTTTCTGCTATATAACGTCCCCCCGCTTCGTCTGGGAAGAATTGCCACAAGATTTTGGAAGGTATTTGTGGAAAATATTGCCCAAAAAATATGCATTTGTGAGGTCGGGTTTTGATGTTGTCGGAGAAGGCTTGGCTTAGAGTCGGCTTTCAAATTGATTCTGAAGGAACTCTTGCGTGTCCCTCGCCGCCGTAGAAAAATATCGTCACCTGTCTCGTGATCTGTCAACTCTCCCTCACATCCTGCAAAGTCTCTCTCTCTCTCTTTGTTGAATTGAACGTATCGCAATTCTGTTCTGTAATCCTTTTGTAGCCGTGGATTATTAAGGGCTAGATGGCCAGGCCAAAATTGGCAGTGTACTTACGTGTAGGTTAGCTTAACCACTTAAGGACCGTGCCTGTTTTTCAGACTCGGTGTTAACAAGTTAAAAACAAGTTTTTCTGCTAGAAAATTACGTCGAACCCCCAAACATTATATGTAGTTTTTTTCTAACATCCTAGAGAATAGAATTTCGGTCGTTGCAATACTTTGCCTCCTGGGATATGTGGCCCTCCTGCCTCCTCCTTTCTCAATGAAGGACTTTGCCTCCTGGGATATGTGGCCCTCCTGCCTCCTCCTTTCTCAATGAAGGACTTTGCCTTTTGGGATATGTGGCCCTCCTGCCTCCTCCTTTCTCAATGAAGGACTTTGCCTTTTGGGATATGTGGCCCTCCTGCCTCCTCCTTTCTCAATGAAGGACTTTGCCTCCCGGGATATGTGACGTAGATATCTCAGGAGGCACAGCAGGCAAAGTGCATGTTATTTGACTAGGCGAATGAGGTGCATGGGGGGGGGGGGGGGGGGGGAGACAAGCATTTTAAGTTAAAATTCCCATGATATTGGATTCACGGATTGTTATTGGTTTTGTAAAGGGAAAGTGCAGCAGGAGCTGTTTCCTTTTAGTCTGTCTGTCACAGATCGAAACTGTATACTGCTCTGCTGTCTAAAGTTGGAGATAAGCTTTATAATCAGGCCATTTTTTTTAACAGGGGAGCCTGGTACACATGTGGAAAAAAAATCCTATATGAAAATACAAAATATTTAAATGCACTCTTTCATATTTATGCTTTTGAAGATCTTGTGCAGGGTTCTCAACCAGGGTCCCATGGAAGCCTAGGGTTCCTGCAGAGGTTGCTATTGGTCCCATGGAAGCGTACGGTTCCTCCAGAGGTTGCTATGGGTCCCATGGAAGCGTATGGTTCCTCTTGAGGTTGCTATGGGTCCCGCGGAAGCGTAGGGTTCCTCCAGAGATTGCTATTGGTCCCATGGAAGCGTACGGTTCCTCTTGAGGTTGATATGGGTCCCATGGAAGCGTAGGGTTCTTCCAGAGGTTGTTATGGATCCCATGAAAGTGTAGGGTTCTTCCAGAGGTTGCTATGGGCCCTATCGAAGCGTAGGGTTCTTCCAGAGTTTGCTATGGGTCCCATGGAAGCGCACGGTTCCTCCAGAGGTTGCTATGGGTCCCATGGAAGCGTAGGGTTCCTTCAGAGTTTGCTATGGGTCCCATGGAAGCGAACGGTTCCTCCAGAGGTTGCTATGGGTCCCATGGAAGCGTACGGTTCCACTTGAGGTAAGCGTAGGGGCCTTCAGAGGTTGATATGGGTCCCATGAAAGTGTAGGGTTCTTCCAGAGGTTGCTATGGGTCCCATCGAAGCGTAGGGTTCTTCCAGAGGTTGCTATGGGTCCCATGGAAGCGTACGGTTCCTCCAGAGGTTGCTATGGGTCCCATGGAAGCGTAGGGTTCCTTCAGAGTTTGCTATGGGTCCCATGGAAGCGAACGGTTTCTCCAGAGGTTGCTATGGGTCCCATGGAAGCGTACGGTTCCTCTTGAGGTTGCTATGGGTCCCATGGAAGTGTAGGGTTCTTACAGAGGTTGCTATGGGTCCCATGGAAGTGTACAGTTCCTCCAGAGGTTGCTATGGGTCCCATGGAAGCGTACGGTTCCTCTTGAGGTTGCTATGGGTCCCATGGAAGCGTAGGGTTCCTTCAGAGGTTGATATGGGTCCCATGGAAGCGTAGCGTTCTTCCAGAGGTTGCTATGGGTCCCATGGAAGCGTAGGGTTCCTTCAGAGGTTGTTATGGATCCCATGGAAGTTTAGGCTTCCTCCAGAGGTTGCTCTGGGTCCCATGGAAGCGTAGGGTTCCTCCAGAGGTTGCTAGGGGTTCCTTGAGCAATTTCTGCCTCTTGGATAAGTTCCCACTGACACCATTGATCTTTCTGTCTATCTGTAAGGGGGTAATTCTTCCTGATGACCACCAGTGTAAGGAGCATTCTTCCCACTGACCATCACACTAATGTATCATGGGTTTTAGCTATAATAAGTTTTAGCAGGGGTTCTCTGAGACCAGAAAGTTATTTCAAGGGTTCCCCCCCATCCCCTCCCCCCTCTTGTTGATGTGTTTAATTGTGTTGGGTCATGGCACGTAGACAAAGATCTGGAGACACCTCCCAGCAGGGGAAGTGTAAAGAGGGGCTGCCTGCTTATCATAATCCCTTTATGTGTTTCAACTGTAGTTGTTTGAATATACAAGTGTTGAGTTTCCATTGGTTCTTCCTTGTCTCCTCCCCCCTCTATGACAAGGCTAAGGGGAGTGTCCCTCACTGTGTTTAAAAGTCTATGTTTGGTACTTAATAAAGAGTTTTATGCTCTGCATGTTTAACCCTCAACACCTGTGTGGCTTGTCTCGTGATTGAGGGGTTAAGGGCTGATTAAGGCTGCGAGAGGATTTGGGGGACAGGAGACATGGGTCTGACGGAGGTTCCCATACCGGGTATCCGAGATCCGTCACGAAAACATCTTCAACTTTTACAAACAGTAGGACCCCCTCCATCAAGTCAGCTGGGTTATGCCGTTCTCTCATCTCATAACAGAGAAACATTGATATGCTGGGCCATGTTTGCCTGACTGCCAAGATGACTTGCTTAAGTTACTTCCCTGAATGAGGTTCCCTTATAACCGTCACATCAGTGAATCTCTGGATCATTGTAATTCATGTATCTGGGCTTTATTCCAAAGCCCTTCTTTTTTTTTCTTTGTGCTTCTCTTCACATACCAGTCACCAATACAGGCAATGCCAGACATCATGGTGTGCTGGAAGTGACTTGGCAGATACTTCTTAGGTCATCATCTCGCTACAAAAAAAAAATGGCCAAGATAAAAGTCTTCCAGCCCTACAAGACAGGGAGACATTACTGTAAAAGAAGGAGTATTTTAAGGAGTTGGTAGTTCCCATTAACTATTAAATGTTGTTATTTTAAGGCAGTGGTTCTCAACCTGGGGGTCGGGACCCCCTCAGGGGTCAAATGACGATTTGCCAGGGTTCACCAAATCTTGGGCAGTCCCTGGAGACTGTGGCCGCCCATTCAGTTCACGGTATGGCTGAGGGGCAGAGACTAGATGTCTGCTGACTGGTGAGAAATGTGAAGTGGGAGGGGCTGGAGGAGACCCTATCTCCAGATTTTGGCAGAGGTGTCACTGCTGTGAGACACCCAGGCCCGTCGCAACAAGGCAGGCAAACCAAGTAATTGCTTGGGGCCCTTGCCGCGCTTCCTATAAATGCTGCACATGACTTGACGGCGCGCGGTACAGGAGATTCAGTTTCCTGTTCCCGGCCGGACTGACAGTAAGTACACACTGAGTGCTCACTTCCTTTCAGTCCGATCAATGTTCTGGCTAAAAAGGTCCACCTGGCGGATAAGGACCCCCTTGTACTGCGCAGGTGTGGTGCTTGCGCAGTACATGGGGGTCCTTATCTGCCGGGGGAAACTTTTTTCGGCAAGACACCGGGAACAGTAAAACAATCTCCTGCCACTCGCCGTCAAGTCATGTCTTAGTAGATGGAGTCCATAGACCGTGCAGGGACCCGTGCACCGGGACCCCCCCCCCCATCTATGAAAATCACACACAGTCCCCGGGGACTCCCGAACCTACACAAAGAGATCCTTGTGAGCGGTGATCTCCAGCACTTGGAGGGAGTCAGGGAATCCTCATTCCTATGGAAACAGCCAGGTATTGTCTTGAAGGTGGGGGCAGTGTATGGACATGACGCAGGAGAGCCGGGGACAACCTCACCCCCCCAGCGCGGTACGTAGGGAAGGGGGGCCTCCATGTCCATTTTCCTTGGGGCCCCCAAATTCCTTCAAACGGCCCTGGAGACACCACAGAGCTGGAGACACAGTGAGTAACACTACCTGTGATTAGAGTTGCCATTTAGAGTCCCCACTACAGTCCTCAGATCAGCAGATGATCTTGATCAATAGCACCCAAGTTGGCTGATCAGAACTCCCCCCCAGCTCTGCCACTCACACCCCCCCCCCCCCCAAAAAAAGGAGTAAGAGAAGGAATAAAAATAGAGAATACATGGAAGGGAGAGGAAGAATAAGAGAAAGAACAGGAAATATGGCTAAAGAGAGGGGGAAACAAGAGATTAAGATAGAGAGATAAAAGGGAAAGAAAAGAGAACATAGAGAGAGAGGGGTAGATAGTAAAAGGGTAGATACTAAAAGGTACTAAAATGGGTTTTAACCACTTAAGACCCGGACCTTTGGGCAGCTAAAGGACCCGGCCAGTTTTTGCGATTCGGCACTGCGTCGCTTTAACTGACAATTGCGCGGTCATGCGACGTGGCTCCCAAACAAATTTGGCGTCCTTTTTTTCCCACAAATAGAAATTTCTTTTGGTGGTATTTGATCACCTCTGCGTTTTTTATTTTTTGCGCGATAAACAAAAATATAGCGTCAATTTCGAAAAAAATGCAATATTTTTTACTTTTTGCTATAATAAATATCTCCTCAGTTTAGTCCGATACGTATTCTTCTACATATTTTTGGTAAAAAAAATCATAATAAGCGTTTATCGATTGGTTTGGGCAAAATTTATAGCGTTTACAAAATAGGGGATAGTTTTATTGAATTTTTATTAATATTTTTTTTTACTACTAATAGCGGCGATCAGGGATTTTTTTTTTCCGTGACTGCAACATTATGGCGGACACATCGGACACTTTTGACACATTTTTGGGACCATTGTCTTTTTCACAGCGTAAAGTGCTATAAAAATGCATTGTTTACTGTGAAAATTACAATTGCAGTTTGGTAATTAACCACTAGGGGCGCTGAGGGGGTTAAGTGTGACCTCATATGTGTTTCTAACTGTAGGGGGCGGGCTGGACGTGTGACATTATTGATCGCCTTTCCCTATATCAGGGAACAGACGATCAATGACACTGCCACAATGAAGAACGGGGAAGGTGTGTTTACACACACCTTCCCCGTTCTTTAGCTTTTGTGACCGATCGTGGGACTCCAGCGCGACCGCGGTCACGGAGCTTCGGACCGGGTCCCGGGCGCGCGCGCGCGACCCACGGCTGGGTACTTAAAGAGAACGTACAGGTATGTGATTTTGCCCAGCCGTGCCATTTTGTCGACGTATATCGTAGTTAGGCGGTCCTTAAAGTGGAGCTCCACCCTCTTTTTCAACTTTAAAGCATTTGTTTTCATACTGCCCCCTTAAATTGAATTGGTGTGTCTTTTTTTTTTATTTGAAAAACTCACTGTGCTGTGCAGATGAGTTTATTTTTCTCGGCCGCGGCCGCAGCGGCATTACCCCGTCAATGAGTGCTGCGTTGCCTCCTGGGAGATGTTTGTCATCAACCCCAGGAGGTCCTGGCCGCGTAGCATCGCGTGATTCCCCCCCCCCCCCCCCGCGAATGAAAAAAAAAACACCGTCGCCGCGGGTTAAACATTGTGCAGTGACTGACACAGACAGACTACAGTGCCCGAGTGGAGCAGGTAGTGGCTTGGCGGGGGTGGGGGAGAGTGCAAGCTGCTCCCCTGTCAGTCGGCACATCTGGGACCGGCGAGGCGCAATGATCCTCTTCTCTCATGTCATGTCTCTGATAAGTGTAGGGCAGCGGCCGTCAGCCGAGCAGAGAAGCCGCCTCCCCCTTCTCCTTTATGTCTATACAGTGCTGTGCATGCAGGAGAAGGGGGAGGCGGCTTCTCTGCTCGGCTGACGGCCGATGCCCTACACTTATCAGACATGACATGAGAGAAGAGGATCATTGCGCCGCGCCGATCCCAGATGTGCCGACTGACAGGGGAGCAGCTTGCACTCTCCCCCACCCCCGCCAAGCCACTAAGTCCCCCCCACCCCCGCCAAGCCACTAAGTCCCCCCCACCCCCGCCAAGCCACTAAGCCCCCCCCACCCCCGCCAAGCCTCTACCTCGGGCTCTCTGACTGATACATTGTGGGTCTAAATGGGGGGGGTCTGTATTGTAGCAAGGGGGATTTGTATTGTAAGGAGGGGGGGTCTGTATTGTAGGGGGGTCTTCACTGTAGCGGGGGTCTGTATTGTAGGAAGGGGGGTCTGTATTGTAGGAAGGGGGGGTCTTCACTGTAGCGGGGGTCTGTATTGTAGCAAGGGGGGGGTTCACTGTAGTGGGGGTCTGTATTGTAGTAAGGGGGGTCTGTATTGTAGGAAGGGAGGTCTTCACTGTAGCTGGGGTCTGTATTGTAGGAAGGGGGTCTTCACTGTAGTGGGGGTCTGTATTGTAGGAAGGGGGGGCTGTACTGTAGGAAGGGGGGGTCTTTACTGTAGCGGGGGTCTGAATTGTAGGAAGGGGGGTCTGAATTGTAGGAAGGGGGGTCATGTATTGTAGGAAGGGGGGTCTTCACTGTAGTGGGGGTCTGTATTGTAGGAAGGGGGGTCTGTACTGTAGAGGGGTCTGAGTAACAATTAGGGGGCCCAGAACTGTTAAGGGGGGTGCCTGTGTAACATACAGGCGTCTAGAGGTGCAGGGTGCTGTGTAATGTAAAGGGGTCCAAAGGTGCAGGGTGCTGTGTAATGTAAAGGGGTCCAGTGATGCAGGGTGCAGTGTAATGTAAAGGGGGTCCAGAGGTGCAGGGTGCAGTGTAACGTAAAGGGATCCAGAGTGCTGTGTAATGTAAAGGGGTCCAGAGGTACAAGGGCTGTGTAATGTGCTGGGGCGATGCGATTTGGTGGCAGTGTGATGTGATGTGCTGGGGCGATGTGATGCAATTTGGCAAGGGGGGGGGGTGCTGCGATGGAGGAGATGTGATTTCGCGGGGGCAATGCGATGTGCTGGCTGGGGCGATGCAATTTTGTGGGTATTGTGATGCAATTGGGCGGGGGGTCTATGCGATGTGGGAATATTTACTAAATGTTGTGCTGCGATCGGTGCGGTGTGCTGTGCTGTGATCGGTGCATTGTGCTGTGCTGTGATCGGTAAGCTGTGATCGGTGCGCTGTGATCGTGCATTGTGATCGGTGTGCTGTGATCGGTGCGTTGTGCTGTGCTGTGATCGGTGTGTTGTGCTGTGCTGTGATCGGTGTGCTGTGATCGGTGCGCTGTGATCGGTGCGCTGTGATCGGTGTGCTGTGCTGTGATCGGTGCGCTGTGATCGGTGCGCTGTGATCGGTGCGCTGTGCTGTGATCGGTGCGCTGTGATCGGTGCGCTGTGATCGGTGCGCTGTGATCGGTGTGCTGTGATCGGTGTGCTGTGCTGTGATCGGTGCGCTGTGATCGGTGTGCTGTGCTGTGATCGGTGTGCTGTGCTGTGATCGGTGTGCTGTGCTGTGATCGGTGCGCTGTGCTGTGATCGGTGCGCTGTGATCGGTGCGCTGTGATCGGTGCGCTGTGATTGGTGCGCTGTGATCGGTGCATTGTGCGGTGTGCTGTGCTGTGATCGGTGTACTGTGATCGGTGCGTTGTGCTGTGCTGTGATCGGTGTGCTGTGATCGGTGCGCTGTGATTGGTGCGCTGTGATCGGTGCATTGTGCGGTGTGCTGTGCTGTGATCGGTGTACTGTGATCGGTGCGTTGTGCTGTGCTGTGATCGGTGTGCTGTAATCAGTGCGCTGTGATCGGTGCGCTGTGAGGTGCGCTGTGATCTGTGCATTGTGCGGTGTGCTGTGATTGATGCGCTGTGATCGGTGCATTGTGCGGTGTGCTGTGATCGGTGCGTTGTGCTGTGCTCGGTGCGCTGTGATCGGTGCACTGTGCTGTGATCATTGCGCTGTGAGGTGTGCTGTGATCGTCGCACTGTGATCGTCGCGCTGTGATCGGTGCGCTGTGATCGGGGCGTTGTGGTGCGCTGTGATCGGTGCGCTGTGATCGGTGCGCTGTGATCGGTGTGGTGTGCGGTGCAGATATATCTACATAACAAATTATTTAGTATATTTCCTGGTTCCTGGAAGGAGGAGGGGAGGAGAGATTTTGCTATTGAAACCTGATCTGTAACATATTACATTGCTTGTGCAGCACTGAGCATGTGCGAGATATGCAAAGCTGAAATCCAGGAAGTCATACAGTCTGGCTTCATGGATTCCCACACTTAAGATGGCCACGGTCAATTCCTGTTTTATAAAGTATCTAAATGCTATAACAACCTAACAAAACGGACCTCAGTTTACAGACTACCTTTACTAGAATACATTAAGCTTGTGTATTACAGGGGTATTTATATTTAAAAAGTGAAATTGTGGCCGGAACTCCACTTTAAGTGGTTAAAATGTAGAATACAGCATAGGCACCTTCTGCCTTTGGCTAAACTGGATAGTAAATATAAATTATATAGGGCAGCCTTTTTCAACCAAGGTGCCCAGGCAGCCTGGAGTGCCTTGAGGTGTCTTCACGAGTGTCTTGGCAAAATGCCAAAAAACTGGCCAAAAGTTAAACTAAGGCCGGGTTCACACCGGTCCGACAAACGCTCTAACTTTGGGAGCTCATGTCGTGTGAAAATCAATGTTTCCCTATGGGAGCCGTCTTAACTGGTCCGACACATGTTGGAGCGACTTTGAAAATGCTCCCTGTACTACTTTGGTCCGACTTTGATCCTACTTCAGCCCATTGAATATCATTGAAGTCGGAACTTCGTCTTGCACGCCCCGACTTTGGCATGCGACTTGTGCTCTGCTGATCTTGAGGGGGAACTCCACGCTAAAATTTAAATAAAAAAACGGCATGGGTTCCTCCTCCAGGAGCATACCCGGCCCTTGGGTCTGGTATGGATTTAAAGGGGAACCCCTACGCCGAAAAAATGGCGTGGGGTACCCCAAAATCCATACCAGACCCTTAACCGAACACGCAGCCCGGCTGGTCAGGAAAGGGGTTGGGGGCGAGCGATGCCACATGCCCTCAAAGATGGGGGGGTGCTTTGGGGCATGCGGCCTGGTACGATTCAGGAGGGGGGACGCTCGCTCGTCCTTTTCTGACCAGCTGGGCTGCGTGCTCGGATAAGGGTCTGGTATGGATTTTGGGGTACCCCACGCCATTTTTCCGGCATCCATCTACTGGAGTCCCGCCTGTGCTTCTGTCAGCGATCAATGGACAACAAAAAAGGTGAGGGAGGCACTAAGGCAGGGAGCCATCTCAGATGGGAGCAGCCGCCGGTCAGCAGCACTGCAGTGAGAGTCAAGCCACGTGTTAATGCCACTGCCAGCAAGCACACACACAGCATGCCTGCGGTCAGTGGTTTGGTCAGTGCGGAGTGGTCTGGTCAATGTGAAGTGGTCAGTGGTTTGGTCAGTGTGTAGTGTAGTGGTCAGTGGTTTAGTCAGTGTGTAGTGTAGTGGTCAGTGGTTTGGTCAGTGTGTAGTGTAGTGGTCAGTGGTTTGGTCAGTGGTTAGTGGTCAGTGGTTTGGTCAGTGTGTAGTGTAGTGGTCAGTGGTTTGGTCAGTGTGTAGTGTAGTGGTCAGTGGTTTGGTCAGTGTGTAGTGTAGTGGTCAGTGGTTTGGTCAGTGGTTAGTGGTCAGTGGTTTGGTCAGTGTGTAGGGTAGTGGTCAGTGGTTTGGTCAGTGTGTAGTGGTCTGGTCAGTGCGTAGTGTAGTGGTGTGGTCAGTGCGTAGTGTAGTGGTGTGGCCAGTGTATAGTGGTCAGTGGTGTGGTCAGTGTGTAGTGTAGTGTAGTGTGTAGTGGTCAGTGTGTAGTGGTCTGGTCAGTGTGTAGTGCAGTGGTGTGGTCAGTGTGTAGTGTAGTGGTCAGTGGTGTGGTCAGTGTGTAGTGTAGTGTATAGTGGTCAGTGGTTTGGTCAGAGTGTAGTGGTCAGTGGTTTGGTCAGTGGTTTGGTCAGTGGTTAGTGGTCAGTGGTTTGGTCAGTGTGTAGTGTAGTGGTCAGTGGTTTGGTCAGTGTGTAGTGTAGTGGTCAGTGTGTAGTGAATGTGGTCAGTGGTTTGGTCAGAGTGTAGTGTAGTGGTCAGTGGTTTGGTCAGTGGTTAGTGGTCAGTGGTTTGGTCAGTGTGTAGTGTAGTGGTCAGTGGTTTGGTCAGTGTGTAGGGTAGTGGTCAGTGTGTAGGGTAGTGGTCAGTGGTTTGGTCAGTGTGTAGTGGTCTGGTCAGTGCGTAGTGTAGTGGTGTGGTCAGTGCGTAGTGTAGTGGTGTGGCCAGTGTATAGTGGTCAGTGGTGTGGTCAGTGTGTAGTGTAGTGTAGTGTAGTGTAGTGTGTAGTGGTCAGTGTGTAGTGGTCTGGTCAGTGTGTAGTGCAGTGGTGTGGTCAGTGTGTAGTGTAGTGTTCAGTGGTGTGGTCAGTGTGTAGTGTAGTGGTCAGTGGTGTGGTCAGTGTGTAGTGTAGTGTATAGTGGTCAGTGTGTAGTGTAGTGGTGTGGTCAGTGTGTGGTCAGTGTGTAGTGTAGTGTGTAGTGGTCAGTGTGTAGTGGACAGTGTAGAACTCAGGTAGGTTAGTGTTGTGGTCAGTATAGGAATCATGAAGGGTCTGTGTAGAGGTTAGTGTAGTGCTCAGAGTGTAGAAATCAGGCTGGTCAGTACTATTGTAGAAGGGACTCGGAGTGCGCTCAAAGTCCGCAGGTTAGGGGGGGCGCAAAATTACTTGCCTTGCCCCGGGCGCTGACAACCCACGCTACGCCACTGGGAGCAGTGCAGCAGTGTTGTCACACCATCACAAGAAGGTCCAGTAGATGACCTTCAGTGGTTGGTTTGGTAGTCATTTGGGAGGTTTTTCAAGGAGTTGGTGGAAAAGTGTAGTTGTAATTAAGCAATGCAACGTATTTATTTATTTTTTAGATGGGAAGCCATAATTATTCTTAAAAAAAAAAATCTAGCTTGAAATTTGTCTGTCTCTAACTCCTCGTGCACTCGTTGCACAGAAAGCTAATAAATGCTTTCTTCCAAGGTTCCCGATTTACATACAAGTATCCACAGCCATCAGCGTTGCCCGGGGGCACTGTAGTTAATCATATTTAGATAGCAAGGAATCAACACTTTCTTAGATTACAGACTGCAATATATGATTCAATTTTTTTTTTTTCCGGGGCCGAGTATAATTACATTGATTGTACATGGTGACTTCAATTTACATTAGGGAGAAAAGAAAACCAGACCTCGGCAA
This sequence comes from Rana kukunoris, assembly GCA_029574335.1. Taxonomy (NCBI): domain Eukaryota; kingdom Metazoa; phylum Chordata; class Amphibia; order Anura; family Ranidae; genus Rana; species Rana kukunoris. Next base: position 5,531,824 of record CM056057.1, on the reverse strand, counting down.
TGTAATAGATTTCATGGAATCCTACTAGGTGAAGTACATAAATATGTTCAAAGCCGAAGCCGAACGAGCCGAGAAATTTTATTGTCTGGAGCTTGTTCTCCATTACGCCCAGAGAGAGTTCACATTATGAGTTATTATTGTAACATTTTTTTTTTATATTTTATATTTTCGCTTGTTTGATATTCTGTATTTTCATTCCTTCATTCGGGGTCATAGCTACAAACAACGGGGGGATGGGTGGTTACTCTCAACACATTTCCCAGAATATACCTGCTTCATCAAGAGTCCAACAGGCCTGGACAAGATGACGTTACTATCAGAAAGGGTTCCCCCTTGAACGCAGGCATTGGGGCCACACAGCAGCCAAAGCAGGTTTATGGGTACAATTACGAGTAACACAGCCACATGAACGTTAATTTACCCCTAGTAATTACTGAACCTCATCCGTAGCAGGTGATGGCCTTCCATGTTGTGCCAGCCATCTGGTGAGACTGTCCACCCATTTATCACCATAGTGATCCATTATTGACTCTTTATCAGGTGGGGTACCATGTTTGTGGCCCTTAACAATAAAATCCGCTCCAGTAGATGCCTATTGCTACATTGTCTAAGCCACAGGTGTCAAACACAAGGCCCGTGGGCCAAATCCAGCCCTCCAGGCCATTTCATGTGGCCCTCACACCTCTCCTTCAGCTGCAGGAGAGCTCCAGCCCTCCTCTGGTTCTTCTTCAGACCCTTACTTTCTGCATTCAAGCAATGCGTCCAGCTTCTTCCCAGCAGCAGCATAAGGAAAGGGGGGAGCACTGTAAAGTAAGTGAAAGCGGGGGACTCAACTTTTGATGGTGGGGTGGCTCTTGACAACTAATGTAAAGGAAGGGGAAGGGATGCGCTGGACATCGAATCTTACAGATACAACTGGCCCTTTTGAGGGCAGTCATAATGCTGTGGCAGGCGGCCCACAATGAAATTGAGTTTGACACCCCTGGTCTAAGCCCTGATAAAGGAGGATTCTTGTCTGCCGAAACGCGTTGGTTACCTTTTGTGTTTCTGTTGTACTTATGAAATTAATAAGGGACTTTTTGGCTCTTCAGCACAGATAAATTAGTAAATTTCAAAAGGCAGAAAGCAGGGGGTCACTCTGGTAAAATTCAACGCAAGTATAGATTTATTGCCCGGACAGGCAATACAACGACACTGGCATTTACGTTTTAAAGGGAGTGCCTTTGGCTTTCCTTCTTTTTTGTTTTACTGGCAGTTTGGGGTGGGGGGAATTATCCCCTACTTGGGTTTGCCACCTGGTCAGCTCGGTGGTGGGAGGGGGCATTTTGGTGGTCTTACTGTTGAATATCTTTTCATCTACTGTAACGGGAGGGTCCGTGGGACCCAGAAGCTCTTAGAAAGCATGAGCCAGAAAATAATGGATAGTCAGAATATATCTTGGACCACCTGAGATGGGACTATTATGTAATTATTATCCACAATATATTCCAGGATATCTGTGGAGAACTGGCTGCAGTTTGTTGATTCTGAACTCAACAGGTTAATTGAAAGAGTGACTCATTCATGTGGGGACACAAACTGTTAGGTGTTAATGTCATCAACTCAGCCACCTGTCTGTCTGTTGTGATATAAATGAATCTAAGATGGCTTCTGAGGATCTGTCATTGCGGCTTGTGCTAATTGACCCTGTATTGTGTGAAGGTCTATTGATGGTAATGTGTATTGTGAGTTAGCAGACAACCTAAAGGTCAAGTGTATGAATTATCAGCTGTAGTTAATTGGCTCATGTAAATTATGTCAGAGCTGGAGCCAGAATGTCTGCTAAAAGATGTGTATTGAGGGGGCTCATTAGGAACCATTGTATGATGTTGTGGGTGGAGTTGGGTCATTGTTCATTTGATTACTGCAGTACTCTTTTTGTGTATATAATAGCCCGCTGTCTCAATAAAGATTGTCAGACCTGCTTGAACTTCATAGAGAGCTGTGTGTGTCTCGTTAATGGTGGAATTCGTATGGATCGTGTTCGCCGAATTGTGGAGTGTCGGTAGGTGCCTTGGGTTCGGGAATGGAATATCCTAAACGGCTTTAACCCCTGTCCCATTTGGGGTTCCGTTACATTTAAAAATAAATTATTTTTCACAAAGTTCATTAAAAAAACAGTCAAAATAAACCTTTTTATTTTAATTTTTTTTTTTTTTATTCGATTTTTTTTTATTATTGGAGTGTGAATTGCTACAATAATTGATACGAGGATAATACACATAAGGAAAGTAAATTGTAATTTTGGTTTACCAAATGTTTTGATATACATGCAAATTGCATGTAGTTTTTAAAAGAATAAATACATTTTTTTTTTTTTGTTAAGTTGCCTAACATTATAAGTTCGGACAATCCATATTACTCACCCTGAAGATGCAGTTTGCTTTCTGTGCTTTGCAACAGCACCGAACTGACTGAATCGAGATTGTCATAGCTGCTACATCCCAGCGGGCCGGTACGAGTTTCCGTGACCTACAGACACAAAATGTGAGACGGTCATAAATCTACAAACTCATCATTCTTCACTACATTCTAAAGAGAAATACGCCCTAAACTTATCTCTCCCCGCTGCCTCTTTATTCTGTATTACAAAGAAAAATTATTTGCTTAGCCATAAAAGTTGAGCCCAACCTGTCACGGCAATAAACGGAGCGGGCAAAGGTGTCCTTGCTACAGCCGCAAGCTGCAGATTTTTTTTTTTTTTTTTATGCTGCCTTTTTTATTATTATTATTTATTTAATGGTCTTTATTGCAGTATTATTTCATGTTATGCATTTTGTATTTGTGTTTTGTCTTTTTTCTTTCGTCTTTTTGTTGCTGTTTTTTTTTTTTTTTTACTATTTGCAACTGTTGCTTTTCTGTTTGGTTGCTCTTTGAATTTGTTGTTTTTTTTCTGTTGTTCTGTTCTGTTGTTTTTTAATGGTCTTTATTGCAGTATTATTCAATTTTATGCTTTTTATATTTGTGTTTTTGTCTTTTTTTTGTTGCTGTTTATTTCTTTACTTTTTAGGGCTCATTTCCACTGGCGTTTTTACAGCCACTTTTCTGGGCGCTTTTTGCTTAAAAACGCCTGTCTATGTTAGTCTATGGCCTCGTGCCCACCATGACGTTTTTGAGCTGTAGATGGCTGAGACGTTTTTAAGCTGCAAAAAAAAAAACGCGGGACCAGTGCGTTCTGAAGCTCCAGCAATAGAGCTGTAAAAACGCCAGACATTAAAAAACGCTCAAAAACTTGCAAAAACGCTCAAAAATAAACATGGACAGGCGTTTTTAAGCTGTAAAAATGCTCAGAAAAGTGGCTGTAAAAACGCCAGTGGAAATGAAGCCTAAATGGTCTTTATTGCAGGATTATTTCATGTTATGCTTTTTTGTGTTTTTGTCTTTTTTCTTTTGTCTTTTTGTTGCTTTTTTTTTTTTTTGGTCTTTATTGCAGTATTATTTCATTTTATGCTTTTTGTGTTTTGTCTTTTTTCTTTCGTCTTTTTGTTGCTGTTTTTATTTAATTTTTTGACCTGTTGCTTTTCTGTTTGGTTGTTTTTTCTTTTTCTATTGTATTTGATTGTTGTCTAATGTTGCATTTATTTATCATTTTTTTTTTAGTCAAGTTCAGGCCAAGTGCAGGCCAGTCAAGTTCCTCCACCCCAAACTCGCTCATCCATGTTTTTATGGACCTTGCTTTGTGCACTGGTGCACAGTCATGTTGGAACAGGAAGGGGTCCATCCCCAAACTGTTCCCAAAACGTTGGGAGCATGAAATTGTCTAAAATGTCTTGGTATGCCGACCCCTTAAGAGTTCCCTTCACTGGAACTAAGGGGCCAAGCCCAACCCCTGAAAAACAACCCCCACACCATAATCCCCTCTCCACCAAATGATTGGGACCAGTGCACAAAACAAGGTCCATAAAGACATGGATGAGCGATTTTGGGGTGGAGGAACTTGACTGGCCTGGCCTCAACCCCACAGAACACCTTTCGGGTGAACTACAACAGAGACTGCAAGCAAGGCCTTCCCGTCCAACATCAGTGACTGACCTCACAGGTTTAGTCAAGTTCAGGCCAAGTGCAGGCCAGTCAAGTTCCTTCACCCCAAACTCACTCACCCATGTCTTTACGGCCCTTGCTTTGTGCACTGGTGTACAGTCATGTTGGAACAAGAAGGGTCCGTCCCCAAACTATTCCCACAAAGTTGGGAGCATGAAATTGTCCAAAATGTCTTGGTATGCCGACGCCTTAAAGCGGAGGTTCACACAAAAATACACTTTCTGCCATTAGCTCCAGCATACTGCTGACATTTGCAGTATGCTGTATTTTTTATTTTAATTTTTTTGTGTACTTACGTCCATAAGGACATGGATGAGCAAGTTTGGGGTGGAGGAACTTGACTGGCCTGCACTTGGCATGAACTTGACTCAACCAGTCTCCGCTCTAATTCATCCCAAAGGTGTCCTATTGGGTTGAGGCCAGTTAAAGGGGTTGTAAAGGTACACGTTTTTTTACCTTCATGCATCCTATGCATGAAGGTAAAAAAACATCTCACAGCTCCACCCCCCCCCCCCCCCGAGCCCCCGTTGTGCTTACCTGACCGTTCGAATCTCCCTGGCGCGTCCACGTCGTCCTCTTCGGTTCCCAGCCTGGCCGTTGATTGGCTAGGCTGGGCGGATTGATAGCAGCGCAGCCATTGGCTAGCGCTGCTGTCAATCAGAGCGGATGACGCGGCGCGCCGGGGGCGGAGCCGAGTGATACAGTCGGCGGCTATGGCCACCGCTGTATCACAGGAGCGCGCTCGCAAAAGTTTTCCTCCATGCGAGCGCCCTCACATGAAGAGGGAAAGCTTTTGCGAGGAGGAGCCCAGACAGCCGCCAAGGGACCCCAGAAGACAGCTTTCCGGGCCACTCTGTGCAAAACGAACTGCACAGTGGAGGTAAGTATCACATGTTTGTTATTTTTTTTTTTTAAAAGCCCTGACTTTAGTGTCCCTTTAAGTTCCTCCACCCTAAGCTCGCTCCTCCATGTCTTTATGAACCTTTCTGTGTGCATTGGTCCAAATCATTTGGTGGAGGGGGGATTATGGTGTGGGGGGGAGGGGGGATTACGGTGTGGGGGTTGTTTTTCAGGGGTTGGCCTCTTAGCTCCAGTGAAGGGAACTCTTAAAGCGGAGGTTCACCCAAAAATCCACTTTCTGCCATTAGCTCCAGCATACTGCTGACATTTGCATTATGCTGGAATTTTTTTTTTTTTTTGTGTGTGTATTTATCGTTTTAGCAGGGTTTCCTCTCCGGCACCGAACGGGGATTCCTAAAACGAGCGTAGTTGATTGACGGGCTTGGATAGCGCGTCACGCCTTCCGAAAATAGCCAAAGTGACACTCGGCTGTTTGCGGCGCTATACGGCGCCTGCGCCTGCCGTGTAGAGCTGACTGCGCAGGCGCCGTAAATTGCAGAGCGTCACTTCCGCTATTTTCGGAAGGCGTGAAGCGCTATCCAAGCCTGTCAATCAACTACGCTCGTTTTAGGAACGCCCATACCCGGAAGGAATCCCCGCTCGGTGCCGGAGAGGAAACCCTGCTAAAACGATAAGTACACACACACACACAAAAAAAAATCCAGCATACTGCAAATGTCAGCAGTATGCTGGAGCTAATGGCAGAAAGTGGATTTTTGGGTGAAACTCCGCTTTAAGAGTTCCCTTCACTGGAACTAAGGGGCCAAACCCAACCCCTGAAAAACAACCCCCACACCATAATCCCCCCTCCACCCCACACCATAATCCCCCCCTCCACCAAATGATTTGGACCAATGCACACAGAAAGGTCCATAAAGAAATGGATGAGCGAGCTTAGGGTGGAGGAACTTAACTGGCCTCAACCCAATAGGACACCTTTGGGATGAATTAGAGCGGAGACTGGTTGAGTCAAGTGCAGGGCAGTCAAGTTCCTCCACCCCAAACTTGCTCATCCAAGTCTTTATGGACGTTTCTTTGTGCACTGCTCCAAATCATTTGGTGGAGGGGGGATTATGGTGTGGAGGGTTGTTTTTCAGGAGTTGGGTTTGGCCCCTTGGTTCCAGTGAAGGGAACTCTTAAGACGTCAGCATACCAAGACATTTTGGACAATTTCATCCTTCCAACTTTGTGGGAACAATTTGGGGACGGCCCCTTCCTGTTCCAACATGACTGCGCACCAGTGCCCAAAGCAAGTCCTGTATCGATCCAGTTCTGTGGCCCTCTACCAGTCTTCTCTCCTCTCTCACAATCTTGGCCATTGGCTTCTACTGCTGTCAGTCAAAGCCTGCTAGCAGAGTGGGGGGGGGGGTTGGGGGTAGGTTGAGCTGCACTGTGTATGTCAATAGACACAAACACAGTCCAGCTTGGGATCAAGCCTGGCACTTCTGCCCCCCATAACAAGCGCTTGCTATGGTGGCAAACACAGAAGAGAAGGACCCAGGGGCACCGGCAGGCTACCCAAAAAGACAAAGTTCCGGGCTTCTCTGTGCATTAACAGCATTGCATAGAGCCGGTGAGTATTAGATGTTTATTATTATTACATATATTTTTTTTTAAATGCCTTTAAAACCGCTTTGAGGCTTAGCACTGGAATACACTCTGCTTCATTCCAAAGTAAAAAATGATATAACAAGAAAATAATTAATAATGAATAGTGAGCAAGTGCATGATGAAGGTTAAAGTATTTCCTGAGGCTGAGAAAAAAAAATCATAATTTATCATGTATTCAATAAAAAAAAAAACATCATATGAAATTTTAGGTGCAAATGTTGTAGGTTGCTCTTGGACTTATAATGAGCGAGGGATTATTATACGAGGCGCCATTTACAATAAATGTAATACACTGTAATACCCACTCTCTTGTGTATGGCCTAAATTCTTAATAAATATATATATATATATATATATATATATTACACACATACTTGCATACAGCCTTAATTCTTACTTAAAAAATATATATATATAAATATATTATATTATATATTATTTATTTACATATATATATATATATATATATATATATATATATATATTTTTTTTTTATATTTATATTTTTTTATATATTTTTTTATATTTATATATTTTTTATATATTACACACATACTTGCATACAACCTTAATTCTTAATTTAAAAAATATATATTTATATATATATACACACATACTCCCGTACAACCATAATTCTTAATAAAAATATATATCTATCCATCTATTTATATATATATATATATATATTTGTGTACAACCTTAATTCTTAGTTTAACCACTTAAGGACCGCCTAAAGCCGATATATGTCGGCAGAATGGCACGGCTGGGCACAGGCACGTACAGGTACGTTGCCCTTTAATTGCCAAGCCGTGGGTCGCGCTCGTGCACCGCCGCCGGCGTGCACGCAACCCGGTCCGAAGCAACGTGACCGCGCAAGCGGGACCCACGGACCCGATCGCCACCGATGTCCCGCGAACGGTCACAGGAGCTGAAAAACAGGGAGAGGTGAGTGTAAACAAACCTTCCCCCGTTCTTCTCTGTGGCAGTGTCACTGATCGTCTGTTCCCTGTCATAGGGAACGACGATCAGTGACCTCACACGCCCAGCCACGCCCCCCTACAGTAAGAATCACTCTCTTACGGCACACTTAACCCCTTAGCGTCCCCTAGTGGTTAACCCCTTCACTGCCATTTTCACAGTAAACAATGCATTGTTATAGCATTTTTCGCTGTGAAAATGACAATGGTCCCAAAAATGTGTCAAAAGTGTTCGATGTGTCCGCCATAATGTCGCAGTCACGAAAAAAACCGCTGATCGCCGCCATTAGTAGTAAAAAAAAAATTATTAATAAAAATGCCATAAAACTATCCCCTATTTTGTAAACACTATGGGCCAGATCCACAAAAGTATACGGCGGCGTATCTCCAGATACACCGCCAGAATTTCAAATCTGCGCCGGCGTATCTTTGTTTTGTATCCACAAAACAAGATACGCCGGAATTTTGCTTAGATACGACTGACGTAAGTCTCTTACGCCGTCGTATCTAAGTTGCATATTTACGCTGGCCGCTAGGGGCGCTTCCGTAGAATTTCTGCGTAGAATATGCAAATGAGCTAGATACACCGATCCACGAACGTACGTACGCCCGGAGCATTTTTTTACGTCGTTTGCGCAAGGCATTTTCCGGCGTAAAGCTACCCCTGCTCTATAGAGGCGCACGCAACGATAAGTATGGACGTCGGAACAGCGTAGATTTTTCCATCGTTTACGTGGTTTGCGTAAACCGTTCACGAATAGGGATTTGCGTAAGTTACGTTCACGTCGAAAGCATTGACTATTTGCAACGTGATTTCGCACATGAGCACTGGGAAATCCCCACGGACGGCGCATGCGCCCTTTAAAAAAAAAAGGACGCATGCCCTAGGTCAGTACACTTGGCAGAGTGTTGGGTCTAGTTTTTGACATTAAGACGGAGATGTACACCTTCCCGGTCATTCTATTCTATCCCTTCCCTGTCCCTCCCGACCTTTTCTGGGGCTGTTGGGCTTATCACCCTATTTTTCTACATTCCCTTTACGTGGGGTCATGATGATTACCATAAATCACGCCCACATCTTAGAGATTTGAATTGCACGGCCTTACGCCGCAACAATTACACTACCTAGCCGTAGGTTACAGCGCAAATTCTTTGTGGATAAGTAACCTGCCGCTCTAACTTACGGCGGCGTAGTGTATCTTAGATACGCTATGCCTGCCTAACGATAGGCAGTTCTTTGAGGATCTGGCCCTATAACCTTTGCGCAAACTAATCAATATACGCTTATTGCGATTTTTTTTTTTACCAAAAATATATAGAAGAGTATGTATCGTCCTAAACTGAGAAAAAAAAAAAATTATATATATTTTTTGGGGATATTTATTATAGCAAAAAGTAAAAAATATAGATTTTTTTTTAAAACTGTCGCTCTATTTTTGTTTATAGCGCAAAAAATAAAAACCGCAAAGGTGATCAAATACCACCAAAAGAAAGCTCTATTTGTGGGAAAAAAAGGACACCAATTTTGTTTGGGAACCACGTCACACGACCGCGCAATTGTCAGTTAAAGGGACGCAGTGGCGAATCGCAAAAAGGGTCCTTTACCTGCCTAATGGTCCATGGCTGAGGTGGTTAATTATATATATATATATATATATATATATATATATATATATACACATATACATACACATATATGCAAGTTCAACCTTAATTAAAAAATGTATATACACATATATATATATATATATATATATATGTATATATATATATACACTTACGCAAGTACAACCATAATTCTTAATATATGTATACACATACACACACATACTTGCATACAACATTAATTCTTAAAGCGGATGGTTCACCCCAAAAAAATATTAAAAGCCAGCAGCAACAAATACTGCAGCTGCTGACTTTTAATATTAGGACACTTACCTGTCCTGGAGTCCTGCGCCGTCCGCAGCAGAGGATGAGCGATCGCTCGTCACCCTGCTGCTCCCCCCTCCATCCACGGTGAGGGAACCAGGAAGTGAAGCGCTGCGGCTTCACTGCCCGGTTCCCTACGGCGCATGCGCGAGTCGCGCTGCGCCCGGCGATTGGCTCCCGCTGTGTGCTGGGAGCCGAGAGTTCCCAGCACACAACGGGAAAAGCCCGTCTTTTGCCCGAGACTGCGGGCCGGAAGTGGGTGCAGATACCTGTCTTTAGACAGGTATCTGCACCCCCCTACCCCCTGAAAGGTGTCAAATGTGACGCCGGAGGGGGGGAGGGTTCCGATCAGCGGATCTTCACTTTAGGGTGGAGATCCGCTTTAATTTAAAAAATATATATATATGTGTGTGTGTGTATATATATATATATATATATATATATATATATATATATATATATATACTGTATATATATACACACACACATACACACACTTAGGCAAATACAACCTTAATTCTTGATTACAAATTTTATATATATATATATATATATATATACATACATATATACACATATACATATATACACACACATACTTGTGTACAACCTTAATTCTTAATTTAAAAAAAAAAATAATAATAATAATATATATATACACACTTACGCAAGTACAACCATAATTCTTAATTTAAAAAAAAAATAATACATATATATATATATATATATATATATATATATATATATATATATATATACACATACACACACATACTTGCGTACAACCTTAATTCTTAATTTAAAAAAAATTATATATATATATATATATATATATATATATATATACACACACACAGACAGCATATGAACATACATTTTTTTATTAAGCATTTCTACTTCTATTTTTTCATTTGCCTAATAATCTTTATTTATTTTTTTTTATCTTCTAGCTAAAGGGCATATGCATATATATATATAAGCTGATGATATTTTCCAAGTTGCGTTGATTTTTTTTCTAAAATATAATTACATGGGAAAGTTTACGGTTATAAATAAAAAGGACATGGATTTATACTTTGCTAACTTGGGATGAAATTGGTTTTGGATGGATTTAAGTTGGGTGGATTCCAGTGCTATAATGGAATCCTGATTTATATTACGTAGAGCTAATGGTTGGTTGAGAATTTGTAGACCCGTATTTTATGAAGTCAGTGTTAATTAAAGTGCCGGAAGATTACTAATGAGTAATTTTTAATTGTTTCCATGGGTTAGAGTTGGATGTTTACTATATAAATCTTGTGGAAAACGTAATAAATTTAGACTTTTCTTTTTTTTTTAATGTGTCTTTTTTATGTTGGTGTACACAGTAAGACCGCTATCGAGAACCATTCATTTATAGAGTTGTGTTGATGAGCCTTGGGTCAGTACACTTGGCAGAGTGTTGGGTCTTGTTTTTGACATAAAGACGGAGATGTACACCTTCCCGGTCATTCTATTCTATCCCTTCCCTGTCCCTCCCGACCTTTTCTGGGGCTGTTGGGCTTACCACCCTATTTTTCTACATTCCCTTGATTCGACCAATAGCCAGTGCATTTTGTGCCACGATGGGCAAAGCTTCGCCCAATCAAGGCCCAGTAAAAGCTCATTGTTAAGGGGCTGGGAAGCCAGCCGTGGCGTCCTTGACAACTGATGAGTCATCAACTGTCAATGGGCTTCCCCGCTGACAGCTGTATAAAAAAAAAAAATTGTACCTGTCTGTAACGTCACAAGGGGGCGGTACCTCCAGGTGACGTCGCCAGGTGGCCCCACCTTTACCTGTATAAGAACTGTCAAAGGGCAGAGGTGGCATTCAGCAGTCACCGTCAATGAGGGTAAACTTTTTTTTTTCGGGTGACTGACAATAAGTTTTCATCGGGGGACATTTTTTCATAAAGGACTGATTAACCACTTAAGACCCGGACCTTTACGCAGGTAAAGGACCTGGCCAGTTTTTGCAATTCGGCACTGCGTCGCTTTAACTGACAATTGCGCGGTCGTGCGATGTGGCTCCCAAACACAATTGGCGTCCTTTTTTTCCCCACAAATAGAGCTTTCTTTTGGTGGTATTTGATCACCTCTGCGGTTTTTATTTTTTGCGCTATAAACAAAAATAGAGCGACAATTTTTTTTACTTTTTGCTATAATATCACCAAAAATATATATAAAAAAATGTTTTCCTCAGTTTAGGCCGATACGTATTCTTCTACATATTTTTGGTAAAAAAATCGCAATAACCGTTTATCGATTGGTTTGCGCAAAATGTATAGCGTTTACAAAATATGGAATAGTTTTATTGCATTTTTATAAATTTTTCTTTTTTTTTTACTACTAATGGAGCCGATCAGCGATTTTTTTTTTTGTGACTGCGACATTATGGCGGACACTTTGGACAATTTTGACACATTTTTGGGACCATTGTCATTTTCACAGCAAAAAATGCTATAAAATGCACTGATTACTGTGAAAATGACAATTGAAGTTTGGGAGTTAACCACTGGGGGCGCTGAAGGGGTTAAGTGTAACCTCATATGTGTTTCTAACTGTAGGGGGGCGGGGCTGGATGTGTGACGTCATTGATCGTGTTTCCCTATATCAGGGAACACACGATCAATGACGCCGCCACAGTGAAGAACGGGGAAGTCGTGTTTACACACAGCTCTGCCCGTTCTTCAGCCCCGGGGACTGATCGCGGGACTCCAGCGGCGATGGGGTCTGCGGGTCCCGTGGCCGCGGTCACGGAGCTTTGGAACGGCTGGTCACTTAAAGAGGACGTACAGGTACGTGCTTGTGCCCAGCCATGCCATTCTGCCGACGTATATGTGCAGAAGGCGGTCCTTAAGTGGTTAAGAAAAAACTGTCTCTGTGTTTGTATTACATTTCAAAACTTTTTTGGTGAATGGGTATGGGTACTATGTACCTCATACTGATTACCATGGGGGGCCGGGATCTGGGGGCCCTCTTCTTAAAGGGGGTTTCCAGATTCCAATAAGCTCCCTGCCCGCAGACCCCAACAACCACAGCCCAGGGTTGTGGGGAAGAGGCCCTTGTCCCTATTAACATAGGTCACAGTTGTACACCCTGGGACACGGACGCCTGTACAAGTCAACCCCCTGATCGGCGGGCTCATATATAGAAGCCTAATAATCTCTACTGACTGGTGGTCTGATACCCCTCGTGTGTTTGAAGCCCAATACAACAATTTTTGGCTTTGTGTCCCAGTTGGCCCTATGGTCTCCTATCAAGGAATGAAGGCTGCTAACAGCACCACATTACAATTTTCCTTTTGAATGTTGGAAACACCCCTATTTTTGACTTTACTGTCAATTAACAGATCTATATGAAGCTCTGAAGACCTTCTTGAACCCAGTATATTATATACTATCGAATATTCGATCGCGGTGTGTGCCCTGCCTTGCATTGGTTGTAGAGTCATCGGCCATACAACTATTGTTACACATCTCTCTACAAAAATCCTCAAACATCTGCCCTGAAGAAGCCTCACGGCGAAACGCGCGTCGGCGACTTTGGGTTTTTGTGTATAGAGTGGTTCACCTGTATATATGTATCATTTCTTTTTTTATATACATGTCCTATTTGTTTTATTTTTATAACTATATTAAAATTATATTTTTATACTACTTCCTTGATAGTCCGACCCTCAATACTTCTTCACAGTTATTGTTCTTCCATTTTTGACTCCTTATACGGATGTGGCCCATGTGAGTGCAATCCCCTTGTTTTTTCTTATCCCTTCTAATTCCCCAGTCCATTCCTTCCTTCCCCTTATCATTCTCATTTTCCTATTAACATAGGGTCAAAGTGCTTTGGGATGGGGGCAGGAGGGGGCGCTCGCTTGCCCCCCCTTTCCTGGTCTGCCAGGCTGCATGCTCGGATATGGGTCTGGTATGGATCTTGGCATTGGGTTCCCCTTTAAAATTCAACCAATGTGTTGTATGCATGCTACAGATGTGCCAATTTACAGTCAGACTAAGGGGACCCCCCAGGTATATGTAAAATAATTTTTCATTTTTCATGTTTATTGTTTCAGCATCATTAAAATCACTGCTCCTGAAAAGAAATAATAGTGCATTGATACATGTCCCCCAGGACAGTACCCGGACCCCCACATCCCTTTTATTGCCAATTACTAGCATATAAGCCTCAACAAAAGGGCACTTTTGATTTTCCTGTTTGGCTCCCATAGACTTCAATGGAGTTTGTCTTTTGGGTTAGAACTTTTCCCCTGATCTCCATGGGCCAACGCCCTTGAATAAATAAGAATAAAATATCTCCCGGCTGGAAGACCTTCAGGTGGACAACGGCTCAGTCGCAATTAAAAGCCCCAGGAATATCCCACTACAAGAGTTCAGCAATTTTTACAAAAATTTCCGGCACACTATGAGTTAAGTCCAGTTAGGTTGAATGTCACCTTCGGGACTTATCTCTATTACTTATATGCAACAGGTTTATTGCAGTCCTGGAGGAAACACGGGGCACCCGAGGCTATTAGAGAAGAGAGAAGCACACAGAGAAGCACCCTTAGCCTCTGCTGCCCATTCACAGAAGCCTTTGCATTTTGTGAATGAGTTCACATAATACAAAGGCTTCTGTGAATAGGCAGCAGAGGGGAGGGGCGGGTATAGCAGTTCCAGAGACTCTGCTCTTGAAGTTACTTAGACACACAAAGAGCACCGCCGGGGCTCCGCAAATTATCGTCCTGTTTTTCTTTCAATACTTGTAACTATCTTGTGTATACTTGTGGTTTGCTATTCAATACATTAATAAATATTAATATGTTAAATACATTTTATTATTATTTATAATTTTATATATTATAATATTAATAAATATGATAAAACCCTTACGATGTAGCAGACAATTAAGCATTATTTGTGCTTGGTTAGGTGCTTTGGAGGTCAGGGGAGACATCAAGGGTCTAACAGAACAAATTTGTTAACCACTTAACCCCCGGAACATATTGCTGGTCAAAGACCAAAGCACTTTTTGCGATTCGGCACTGCGTCGCTTTAACTGACAATTGCGCGGTCGAGCGTGGTTCCCAAACAAAATTGGGGTCCTTTTTTTCTCACAATTAGAGCTTTCTTTTGGTGGTATTTGATCGCCTCTGCTGTTTTTAGTTTTTGCGCCATAAACAGAAATAGAACGACAATTTTGAAAAAAATGAATATTTTTTACTTTTTGCTATAATAAATATCCCCCAAAAATATATAAAAAAAGTTTTTTTTTCCCTCAGTTTAGGCCGATACGTATTCTTCTACATATTTTTCATTAAAAAAAATCGCAATAAGCATTTATTGATTGGTTTGCGCAAATGTTATAGCGTTTACAAAATAGGGGATAGTTTTATGGCATTTTTATTAATATATATTTTTTTACTAGTAATGGCGGCGATCAGCGATTTTTTTCATTACTGCAACATTATGGCGGACACATCGGACACTTTTGACACATTTTTGGGACCATAGTCATTTTTATAGATATCAGTGCTATAAAAATGCATTGATTACTATAAAAATGCCACTGGCAGTGAAGGGGTTAACACTAGAGGGCGGGGAAGGGGTTAAGTGTGTTCCTGGTTGTGTTCTAACTGTACGGGGGGGGTGGGACTGACTTGGGGAAATCACTGATCTTCTGTTCATACATTGTATGAACAGAAGATCAGCATTTCCCCCCCCCTGACAGGACCGGGAGCTGGGTGTTTACACACCCAGCTCCCGGTCCTCGCTCTGTAACGAGCGATTGCGTGTGCCCGGCGGCGATCGCACCCAACGGGCATGCGAACGGGAGGCGGGGCGAACGGGGGGCCCCTAGTGGCTGCTGGGCGAGGTGACGTAGAGCTAAGGGCTCTCGCCCAGCAGAGCCAACAGTTATACGGCGGCAGGTTGGGAAGCAGTTAAACAGGTTTTCGATAATTCGGATGTTTATATTGAGGGTCTGTATTTGTAAACAGGTTAGGAAGCCCCGTTTTAAACCCTGTTTTTTTTTTTGTGGTTTTCACTATATATAGGAGAAAGCACTCAAAAAAATAAAAGGTTGCACGGTACAGAACAAATATTCTATTATAGGTAAACGGATACATCTCCCGGTAGCATTTCATACCATGTTCACAACCCGTTTCAGAGTTGAGATTTATGGTGATAGACAAGATAAATAAATTAGACTGAGGTGGTTTCAGAAACGAAAGCGGAAACAAAAGAGAAACACAATGGATTTATAAACTGAATACATCACAGCCTAAAAGGTTTAACATTGATCTGGATTTATATTTGTTCTTATGACTGGGGACCATTTTTTTTTTTTTTCACATTTATTCTCTTTATTGCAGATATTCAGGGTAATGTTTTCTCAGTATGGGACCGTTCTGTACGGATCCTTTGTGCTTGTGATGACTGATGTTAGAAATGTTATGACATCGGTCCTTTTATATTATTATTTCTTTGTATTTATATTTTTCATGTTTATGAAGTATTGAAGATGTCCAATGGTGTTCCTTCCATGATGTGCCGTCTGGGTTTTACACATAAAGCTTGGTTGGGCGTTATTCATGGTATGTTTGTTGCTGGTCCAAAACTGTTACAATTTAGGATTATAGAGAGCTCGCATGGTGATGTCTCTGTCTCTGTCTCTGGTCCTCCCTGCAATTACTGATCACAGTCATGCGAGAGCTCGCATGGTGATGAGTCCTTGCGGGCGCGCTCCCGTGATACAGCAAGCGGCCATAGTCTCTCACTGTATAGAATGTTGTTGCATGGCTGATTTTGACTGCTCCATGTGTAATTCAGTATGATTTTTGGCTGCAGATTGGACCAGTGGCATCATTAGTCAACCAAGTTTATCATAAAGGTCTTTTTTTTTTGTTGTTGTATTTTGTGCGTGAACTCTCGAGAGAGGAGCCGGACTGCAGGAGTTGGGAGTAGGCAGACCCTCCCCCCGGAGGCAATCACCATCCTTCTCCATGCCCCCAGTGGCAATGGCAGGTGTGAGGGGGGGTCTTCCACTCACCCCGCCCTACCTGCTCCACTTGGGAGCCCGACTGGGGCCCAACGGGATCCCAACGGGGCAGAGAGACTCCCCCTATGAGGGAGTGAGGGGGTCTAGCCCACCCAGCCAGCCCCATAGGTCCTTCGCCTCTCGGGGTGGGCATACTAAGCACAGGCGTACCTTGCATAGCACACCCACCGGGAGCCGGGCTGAGACCACCAAACTCAATTCACATGTAGCCGAGACCGGGATGCGAACCCTTGGCTGCAGAGGTGAACGGCTTGTAAGCGCAGTGCCAATCACGTTGAGCCACCACAGCTCCCACGATATCTTTGTTAGACATTGTGCAATTAGTTTCGTTCCGAATTTGTTTTTTAACAAATTTTGACAAATTTGTTAATTCAGAAATATCTGTATTAAAGGAAAAAAATGTTGCTTTAAAATAACAAACATGTTATACTTGCCTCCACTGTGCAGTTTGTTTTGCACATAGTGGCCCCGCTCCACGTCTTCTGGGGTCCCTCGGCGGCTGTCTCTGGTCCTCCCTGCAATTACTGATCACAGTCATGCGAGAGCTCGCATGGTGATGAGTCCTTGCGGGCGCGCTCCCGTGATACAGCGAGCGGCCATAGCCTCTCATTGTATCACTTGGTCCCACCCCTCGGCACGCCGCGTCACTGGATGTGATTGACAGCAGCGCCAGCCAATGGCTGCGCTGCTCTCAATCCATCCGCTCTAGCCAATTAGCGGCCAGGCTGAGCATCGAAGAGGATCTCGGGACCGAACGTGGGACTTTCAGCGGGTTAGGTAAGTAAAACGGGGGCTGGGGGGGCAGCATCATCAGATGTTTTTTCACCTTAATGCATAGATTGCATTAAGGGAGGGAAAAAATTCCTTTACAACTCCTTTAACGAAAACCTGTATAACAATTTTTTCTGAATATTCGTAACATTTAAAATTCATACATTCGTACATTCGTAAATTTGTGAATTTGTAAATTCATAAATTTGTAATTTTGGATATTCGGAAATCTGAAATAATAATTAACTAATAATAACTTAACTATTAAATTATAGGTATTGTAATATCCTTTTAAATTTGGCTGTTAGTGAATGTAACGAATACAAATTTATTCGAAGTTACAAATTATTTTCCAAATTAACGAATACCGTATCTAAACTAATGGAACGTAATGAATTAATAATAATAAATAATAATAATAAAACCTTTTTATTATTATTTCTTATTAATTTGTTCTGTTCCATTTGTTTAGATGCAGCATTTGTTATTTCAGGTAATTCGTAACTTCGGATAAATTCGTAATTGTTACATTCACTAACAGCCAAATTTCAAAGGAAATTACAATACCTATAATTTAATAGTTAAGTTATTATTAGTTAACTATTATTTCAGATTTAAAAGGAAATTACAATACCTATAATTTAACAGTTAAGTTATTATTAGTTAATTATTATTTCAGATTTGAAAGGAAATTACAATACCTATAATTTAATAGTTAAGTTATTATTAGTTAATTATTATTTCAGATTTGAAAGGAAATTACAATACCTATAATTTAATAGTTAAGTTATTATTAGTTAACTATTATTTCAGATTTGAAAGGAAATTACAATACCTATAATTTAATAGTTAATATTTAAGATTTTCAGTTTTTCGAATTTTGAATTTCCAAATTTTCTAACTTATGATTGTACGAATTTATGATTGTAGGAATTTATGAATGTATGAATTTACGAATAGCGATCATAACGAATGACCTAAAAAACGAAAAACATAACAAATAAAACTAAAACAAAATTATTTTTTGGCAGTGCACATGTCTAGTCTTTGTATCTCTTTTTGTTTATATTTATGGTTTGGAAGATGTCCATTGTTCTTCCTTCCATGATGTAATGTCTGGGTTTTATACATAAAGTCATTGCTTAGTTGGGTGTTATTCATGGTTTGTCGTTGGTTCGAAACTTGGGGCTGCAAATTGGGGTTAAATTTTCGTAATAAATTTTCTGTAAAAAAAAAAAAAAAAATGGTTGTTGCCCTCTGTTGATGAAGTCCCTTTTGTGGACTTCTTTAAACCTTAATAGTAGATAGATGGTAAGAAGGTTATGGCTTATTTCTCCATGTATAATCTAGCAACTCTATAATTTTCGACTCCAGATTGGACCAGTGGCATTAGCCAACCAAGTTTACCAAGGTCTTATTATATTAGAATATTAATATTTCTTTGTATCTTTTATCTGTTTATATTTATAAAGTCTTAAAGATGTCCAATGTTGTTCCTTCCATGATGTAAATTCTGGGTTTTATACATGAAGTCATTTCTTAGTTGGGTGATTGTTTTTGGTCCGAAATTGCTGCAATTTGGCATTACATCTCAGAATTTCATTTTCGGTAAAAAAAGAAAAAAATAGGTTGTTGCCCTTTTATGGTGCAATCCGTTTTGTGAACTTCTTTAGACCTTTATAGTTGATAGATGGATGGTGGACATAGCTTTTTTTGACTGCTGCAATGTGATTGTGGGCTTCAGATTGGACCAGTGGAAAAAAACATCAAAGTTTACCATAAAGGTAGTATTATATTATAGGAGTTGTAAATTAAAAAAAAAATTTGGCTAAAATTAATGGTCCAGATTCATAAAGCAATTACGCCTGTCTAACTGGTGTTAGACAGGAGTAATTTAAAATTTTGCGCGCCGTATCACTAGTTTGAATCCTCAAACCATGATACTGTGGCTTCGGGCTTCGATCCGAGAGGCTTACGTCTTCGTAAGCCTTCGGATCTACGCTGCGATATTTTTGCGGCCGCTGGGAGGAGTTCGCGTCGTTTTGATGCGTCGGGATATGCAAATGTGTTTTTACGGCGATCCACGAAGATACGAGCGGTCTTCGCAATCGCTTACGTCTATTTTTTTTTACGTAATGTTAGACCAGCTTTTTGCTGGTCTAACGGTGCGTAGCCCATGTTAAGTATGGCCGTCGTTCCCGCGTCAAATTTAATTTTTTTTTTTTTACGTAACTCGTTCGGGAATAGAAATGTCCGTAAACGACGCTACTCAAACAACGAATGACGTAACGACGTGATTTCGCGCAATGCACGGTGGGAAATTTGCGAACGGAGCATGCGCAGTTCGATCGCCGCGGGAACGCGCCTATTTTAAATCCTTCACGCCCCCTACTCGCGTAGATGGATTGCGACGGGAGAAATACACTACGCCGCCGTCGTTTACTGGACAAAATCTACCTGGATTCCACGTAGAGCCAGGTAAAAAAACGGCGGCGTAGTGTATTTCTGATACGCTACGAGAATCGAATTCTCTCTGAATCTGGGCCAATGTCTGCAAGGTAGACAGACAGAATAGTGTAATGATTCTGTTAACAAACAAGTAACTACCTATTAAATTCCATCTATATCACCTCCGGCGTTCTAGTTTCTGTTCTCTCATTCACTTCCTGGTTTGCGGCGCTCGTTCATGTAAGAACTATATGTCCCAGTATGCATTGCGGCACGCCCAGTAATTCACACCTTCTTGAAGTCTCTAACACGTAGAGAGCGTCCTGCCGCACAGATATAGTTCCCAGGAGGGGGTGAGCATGTCACTGGCCACCTCAGTAAAGCCTCCCTTTATGGTGGTCAGTAAAAATCAAACAAGCAGGAAGTGAACAGAACAGAGAAGAAATAGAGCAACTTCTGAGCAAAAACTAACAATGAGGAAGTAAAAAGAGGAATGTCTGCAGGTAAAGGATGCTTATTATATAAAAAAAAAAAAAAAATTCTTTACAACCCCTTTAATATATTATAATTCATTCATATCTTTTTTTTTTCATATTTATGAAATATTGAAGATGTCCATTGTTGTTGCTTCCATGACGTAACCACTGAGTTCTACACATAAAATTATTGCTTAGTTGGATGTTATTCATGATTTCTTTGACCTTGGTCCAAAACTGTTGCAGCTTGAGATTACTGTATATTACTAAATTCCATTTTCTAACTTAAACATTTTGGGCCAGATTCTCAAAAGAGATACGACGGTGTATCGTAGGAAACACCGTTGTATCTCTGTTTTTTTTACTGGGTATCTATGCGTGTGATTCCTAGAATCACTTACGCATAGATACAGTGAAGATCCGACAGGTGTAAAACAATTACACCGTCGGATCGGAGATGTAATGACATCGCTGGCCGCTAGGTGGCCTTTACGATGATTTCTCGTTTGCCTATGCAAATGAGCCTAATCCGACGATTCCCGAACGTTTTTACGCCGCCCCGTCGTCGGTTACGTCGTTTCCGTAAGCGTAAACCTACCCCTGCTATATGAGGGGTAGATTTACGAAGTTCCGTCATTGCCATGTTAAGTATGGCGTCGGGTCAGCGTCGTCTTTTTCCGTCGGTTACGTTGTTTTACTAAGTCGTTCGCGAATAGGGATTTACGTAAACGACGCTCACGTCGGTTTCATTCACTTTTTCCGACGTGAGCTGGAGCATGCGCACTGGGCTATTTTTGAGGCCGGCGCATGCGCAGTTCGATCGACGCGGGGGCGCGCTTAATTTAAATACAAGCCGCCCCCTTTGAATTACGCGGGGATACGCAGGGCCATTTACACTATGCCGCCGCAACTTACGGAGCAAGTGCTTTGGGAATACGGCACTTGCTCTGTTAAATTGCGGCGGCGTAGTGTAAATGGCTTACGCTATGCCAGCGGCAATTCTACGGGAATCTGGCCCTTTGTTTTTTGCTCTTTCTCTTGGCACAGTCCATTTTGTGAACTTTTTAAACCTTTATAGTAACTAGATATGATCTAGGATGGTGGTCATGACTTACTTTGACTGCTCCATGTGTAATCCTATAACCCTATAATTACAGGCTGCATATTGGACCGGTGTCATTAGCCAACCAAGTTTACCATAAAGTTCTTGATATATTAGTATATTTCTATTTCTTTGTATCTTTTTTTGTTCATATTTATAAAGTCTTGAAGATGTCAATGGTCTTGTATATCAATGATGTAACTTTTGGGTCATTGTTTAATTGGGTGTTATTCATGGTATGTTTGTCGTTGGTCTGAAACAGTTGCAATTTGGTATTATATTTTAGAACTTAATTTTCTATTTTAAAAAAATGGTTGTTGCCCTCACTTTGTGCAATACATTTTGTGAACTTCTTTAGACCTTTATAGTTATAGATAGGTAGGATGGTAGTCGTGGCTTATTTTAAGTGCTCCATTTATAATCCACCAACTCTATGATTATGGCCTGCAGATTGAATCAGTGGCATTGGAAAACCAAGTTTTCCATAAAGGTCTTATTATGCTGGTATATTAATATTTCATTGTATCATTTGCGTTCACATGAATGAAGTCCAATGGCATTCCTTACATGATGTAACTTCTGGGTTTTATCCATAAAGTCATTGCTTAGTTGGGTGTGTTATTAATGGTATTTTTGCCATTGGTCCAAAACGGTTGCAATTTGGGATTCGATTTCAGAATTTAATTTTCCTTTAAAGAAAAATGGTTGTGCAATCCAATTAGAAATGATTGTTTCCCTCTGTTGGTGTAATCCATTTTGTGAACTTCCTAGGACCCTTGTAGTACTTGGATAGGTTGGTGGTCCAGTAACTCTATGATTATGGGCTGCAGATTGGACCAGTGGCATTAGAAAACCAAGTTTGCCATAAAGGTCTTATTATACAGGTATATTAATATTTCTTTAGAACTTTTGTGTTCAAATTAATGAAGTCTAATGGCATATCTTTCCATGATGTAACTTTCTGTATTTTAGCCATAAAGTCATTGCTTAGTTGGGTGTGTTATTCATTGTGGGCCAGATTCAGAGACCCGTAACTCCTGTATAACTGGTGTTAGACTGGAGTACTTTCGAATTACGCACGTTTTTTAGCTAGTCTGAAATCTCAAACCATGAATAGACGGCTGCAGGCTTCAATTCGACTGGATTACGTGTTCGTACGCCTTCGGATCTACGCTGCAATAAAATTGCGGCCACTGGGTGGACTTCCCGTCGTTTTCCGCGTCGGGGTATGCTAATGAGCTTTTGCCGACAACCCCCGAAATTACGATCTTCAATCGCAATCTCTTACGCCATCTTTAGTCATCTTTTTTTTTGCGTAACACTATACCAGCTTTTTGCTGGTCTAATATTAGACAGCCCATGTTAAGTATGGCCGTCGTTCCCGTGTCGAATTTCTACGTTTTCCGACGTCTTTTATTATTTTTTTACGTAAGTCGTCCGGGAATAGGAATGTCTGTAAACGACGCTACTCAAACAACGAATGACGTAACGACGTGATTTCGCGCAATGCACGGCGGGAAATATCTGAACGGAGCATGCGCAGTTCGATCGCCGCGGGGACACGCCTAATTTAAATGCTGCCCGCCCCCTAATCGCGTATTTCGATTACGCGGCGAGAAATAGACTACGCCGCCGTATCGTACGGGCAAAAATCTACCAGAATTCGATGTAGAGCCTGGTAAAATACGGTAGCGTAGAGTATTTCGATTACGCTGCGCAAATTTACGTGTACCTGAATCTACCCCTGTATGTTTACCATAGGTCAGACTCCGAAACTCTTGCAATTTGGGATTAGATTCCAAAATTTCACTTTTTAAAAAAAAAAAGTGGTTGTTGCCCTCACTTGGTGCAATCCAATTGAAAATGATTGTTACCCTCTGTTGGTGCAATCCATTTTGTGAACTTCTTTGGACCCTTGTAGTAGTTAGGTTGGTGGTCCGAGCTGATATTGATTGCTCGATGTATATTCCAGGAACTCTATGATTATGGGTTGCAGATTAGACCAGTGGCATTAGCCAATTAAGTTTACCGTAAAGGTTTTTATTATACTGGTATAATAATATTTCTTTGTATTTTTGGTGTTCAAATTAATGAAGTCTAGTGGCATTCCTTCCATGATGCAACTTTCTGGATTTTGTCCATAAAATCATTGCTTCGTTGGATGTGTTATTCATGGTATGTTTGCCGTCCAAAACTGTTGCAACTTGGGATTACATTTCAGAATTTCACTTTCTTTCTAAAAAAATAAAATGGTTGTTGCCCTCACTTTGTGCAATCCAATACAAAAACACGGTTGTTACCCTCTGTCGGTGCAATCCATTTTGTGAACTTCTCTAGACCCTTGTAGTAGTTAGATAGGATGGTGGTCATGGCTCATTTTGACTACTTCATGTGAAATCCAGTAACTCTATACATTTTGGCCTGCAGATTCGACTGGTGGCATTAGCTAACCAGGTTTACCATAAAAGTCTTATTAGATTTCTTTGTAATTTTTGTGTCCATGTTTATGAAGTCACGTTCGTCGGATTGTTGTTGTCAAAAAGTCTGATCGTGTGTATGTACCTGTGACGGTAGTAGAACATATATCCCGCCCCCAACAACCGCTTTCTTATTGGTCCTTTTTAAAGTCCAGGCAGTTTCCCATCAGGTCCTCCTTAACCATGCAAATGAGGACTTGAAAATGACACAGCAGAGATTGGTCAGAAAGGTTTGAATAGAAAGACTGTTATGTGTATTCAGACACAAGCCCCAGGGGGGGCAATCAATGTACACAATAGCCAGCCACAGAACAATGGAACTGTCTGGAGAGTTGAGACAGGGCAGAAGACATTTACCTGATAATCAAAAGGCTTTTAAATAGGGTTATCACACAATGGACAATGAGTATCTCTTATGAGTCTATTGACCTGGTTGGGGTTCAGAATAAAATCTCCTGTAATCTCAAGACATCCTGGAATATGAACTATCCGTAATGTCCCATCTTCTGTAATACATGAATTAGGATTTCACGTAGAAACACTTCAGTATTACATGGTCCATGATAGTACCTGAAGGCTACATGTACACGGGACGTTTTTTACAACCTCTCCGAACGATTGAACTTGACAAATAGTAGCCTTTGTTTAAAACGTTCATTTTGCCACGTTTAGCAACATTTTGCCGTGTTTGCGTTTAGAAGCTTTTTAAAAAATGTTTTTTTTTTAAATTGGCAAAAACTAAAAACGCCTATAAACTAAACGCAGCTAAACGCAGATTACTGCATTTAGCCGCGTTTAGAAGCGTTTGGCATCTGAAATGTTGGAAACTTTGCCGTCTGAGCTCATTTTTTTGCCTTCAAAAAAAGGCCTATAAACACAATTGCCTAAAAACGACAGTAAACAAACCCGTGTGCATGTACACATAAGATAACATTGAATGAGTTCAGGGGCAGTTGAAAAAAAAGTGTCCAACTGCCTCTGAACATCCGTTTAGCAGCCGTGGTGTACATGGGGCCTAAAGGTCTAAAAAAGTTCACAAAATGGACTGTGCCAAGACAGAGCAAAAAACAAACTTGACGTGTTTCAGCCTCTTTAATGGGCCTTAGTCATAACCACAGACTAAGGCCAAGTAAAAGGGCTGAAACGTGTCAACCCTTTATGTATTGTACTCCCTTGTGTATCTTGACAGATTCGTAATAAAGACTATATGGATCTTATGCAATACCGGGTTGTTGAGTTATCTATGTATTTGTAACACCTTCTAACTTTCTAGAAACATTCTCCAATCAACTCTTCTTCTATCATCCTATATTTCTATTGGTTCATATTCCTAATACTTTATAAGTTACATTTTATTTTCCTCCCACCCAGTGACACCGTACCTTGATGGCTGATGTTGATATTTGGACCTCATGAAGTTTTCTCATGGTTCCATCCCTGTCTACAAAATAAGATGATGCCAAATGATGCAATGACTCTACACTCTGACTTGCATTTCCAATGTGACGATCTAGACGACCTTTGTCCATGTACATGGTCAACGCTTCCTCACCTGCAAAGAGTCAAAACATAGTAGATGAGTACATCAGTCTCGATCGATTTAAAAGAATGAATAAAAACATTTCAAGAAGCACATCAGAAGTTCTCCCTTTCATACGAGAAGCTCCCCATCACACCGGAATGCCCCATTCACATCAGAAGTCAGCATCGTATCAGAGTCCCTTTTCACAAAGGAAGCTCCCCACCCATTACATTGGAGCACCCCCCCTTTCACATCAAAGTCCCCCTTTCTTACATCAATGTCCCCCTTTTCACATCAACGTCCCCCTTTTCACATCAATGTCCCCCTTTTCACATCAGTGGTCCCCCATTTCACATCAGACACCCCTTCCCCACATCAGACGCTCCCCATAACATTAGCCCACTTTCACATCAGAAGCCCCCATCTTTTAGAGCCCCCCCTCCACTTTAAAGACCCATTTCAAGTCAGAGCCCCCTACTTCACATCAGAGCCCCCATGTTTACATCAGAGCCCACCTTTTCAAATCAGAAGCCCCCATCACATCAGTGGCCCCCATTTCACATTAGACACATCTCCCCCACATCAGACACTCCCCATAACATTAGCCCAGTTTCACATCAGTCCACTTTCAGATCAGAAGCCCCCCCCCCCCTCTTCACATCAAAGATCCATTTCAAGTTAGAGCCCCCACTTCACATCAGAGCCCCCCTTTTCACTTCAGAAGCCCCCATCACATTAGTGATTCCCCATTTCACATCAGACACCCCTCCCCCACATCAGAGGCTCCCCATCACATTAGCCCACTTTCACATCAGAAGCCCCCATCATATCAGAGCCCCCCTTCACATCAAAGACCCATTTCAAGTCAGAGCCCCCCACTTAACATCAGATCCCCCTACTTCACATCAGAGCCCCCCTTTTTACATCAGAAGCCCCCATCACATCAGTGGCCCCCATTTCACATCAGACACACCTCCCCCACATCAGACACTCCCCATAACATTAGCCCACTTTCACATCAGAAGCCCCCATCATATCAGAGCCCCCCCTTCACATTACAGACCCATTTCAAGTCAGAGCCCCCAACTTCACATCAGAGCCCACCTTTTTACATCAGAAGCCCCATCACATTAGTGATCCCCATTTCAAATCAGACACCTCTCCATCACATTCGCTCCCCATCACATTAGCCCACTTTCACATCAGAAGCCCCCATCATATCAGAGCCCCCCTTCACATTAAAGACCCATTTCAAGTCTGAGCCCCCCACTTCACATCAGAGCCCACCTTTTCACATCAGAAGCCCCCATCACTTTAGTGATCCCCCATTTCACATCAGACACTCCTCCCTCACATGAGATGCTCCCTATCACATTGGCCCACTTTCACATTAGTCCACTTTCACATCCGAAGCCCCCATCATATCGGAGCCCCCCTTCACATTAAAGACCCATTTCAAGTCGGAGCCCCCCCCCACTTCACATTAGAGCCCACCTTTTCACATCAGAAGCCCCCATCACTTTAGTGATTCCCCATTTCACATCAGACACCCCTTCCCCACATCAGACGCTCCCCATCACATTAGTCCACTTTCACATCCGAAGCCCCCATCATATAGGAGCCCCCCTTCACATCAAAGACCCATTTCAATTCAGAGTCCCCCACTTCACATCAGAGCACCCTTTTTAGATCAGAAGCCCCCATCACATCAGTGGCCCCCATTTCACATCAGACACCCCTCCCCCACATCAGAGGCTCCCCATCACATTAGCCCACTTTCAAATCAGACCACTTTCAGAAGCCCTCATCATGTAGTGCCTTGCAAAAGTATTCACCCCCCCCCCCCCCCCCCTGGCTTTTACCCTATGTTGTTACAATACAGCATTTAGTTCAATGTTTTTTTTTTATCTGAATTATATGTGATGGATCAAAACACAATAGTCTAAATCCTCGTACACACGATCGGACTTCCATTGGACTTTTCCGTGGATTTTGGTCTGAAGGGCGTTGGCCGTGAACTTTTTCTGCATACACACGGCCCAACATTTTCAGCCAACCTTCACCAAACCATGTGTTTTTTCAGCTCTTTACCGCCACCCTTTGGGCAACTTCTGCTATTTTTGTCTGATGTTTAGCATTGGTTCCGAGCATGCATGTTCGTACTTTGGAATTTAGTTGGACGGACTTGTGCACACGCGATTAGATAAACTGATGTAACAAATTTATTGCCAGACAGTTGGTGAGCATGAACAGCCAACATTTGTTGTCGTCGTTAATTCAGCCAACAATTGTCTGACACACGGTCGGATTATACGACGCAACACGTCCGTCAGACAATTATGACCATAAAATTGGATCGTGTGTATGGGCCTTAAGCTGGTAAACTAAAATTGAAAAAAATATATAGAAGACTATTTTTCAGAACTAAAAAACTGATAATTGGCATGTGCGTATGTATTCACCCCCTTTGTTATGAAGCCCATACAAAGCTCTGGTGCCACCAATTACCTTCAGAAGTCCCATAATTAGTGAAATGACGTCCACCTGTGTGCAATCTAAGTGTCACATGACCTGTCATTACATAGACACACCTTTCTAAAAAGGCCCCAGAGGCTGCAACACCTAAGCAAGAGGCACCACTAACCAAACACTGCCATGAAGACCAAGGAACTCTCCAAACAAGGAAGGGACAATGTTGTTGAGAAGTACAAGTCAGGGTCGGGTTTTAAAAAAATATCCAAATCTTTGCTGATCCCTAGGAGTGCCATCAAATCTATCATAACCAAATGAAAAGAACACGGCACAACAGCAAACCTGCCAAGAGACGGCCGCACACCAAAACTCACGGACCGGGCAAGGAGGGCATTAATCAGAGAGGCAGCACAGAGACCTAAGGTAACCCCGGAGGAGCTGCAGAGTTCCACAGCAGAGACTGGAGTATCTGTACATAGGGGGACAATAAGCCGTATGCTCCATAGAGTTGGGCTTTATGGCCAGAAGAAAGCCATTACTTTCAGCAAAAAAACAAAATGGCAGATTTTGAGTTTGCGAAAAAGGCATGTGGGAGAATCCCAAAATGTATGGAGGAAGGTGCCCTGGTAAGATGAGACTAAAATTTAACATTTTGGCCAAAGAAAACGCTATGTCTGTTGCAAACCCAACACATCACATCACCCAAAGAACACCATCCCCACTGTGAAACATGGTGGTGACAGCATCATGCTGTGGGGATGTTTTTCAATAGTCGGGACTGGGAAAACTGTTCAGAGTTGAGGGAAAGATAGATGGTGCTAAATACAAGGATATTCTTCCTGTGTGCAATTTGAGGCTAGGATGGATGTTCACCTTCCAGCAGGACAATGACCCCAAACACACTGCTAAAGCAACACTTGAGTGGTTTAAGGGGGAAACATGTAAATGTGTTGGAATGGCCTAGTCAAAGCCCAGACTTCAATCCAATAGAAAATCTGTGGTCAGACGTAAAGATTGCTGTTTACAAGCGCAAACCATCCACCTTGAAGGAGCTGGAGCAGCTTTGCCAGGAGGAATTG
This sequence comes from Rana kukunoris, assembly GCA_029574335.1. Taxonomy (NCBI): domain Eukaryota; kingdom Metazoa; phylum Chordata; class Amphibia; order Anura; family Ranidae; genus Rana; species Rana kukunoris. The sequence goes on along the minus strand of CM056057.1, from coordinate 5,502,909 downwards.
GCAAAAATCCCAGTGGTGAGATGTGGCAAGATCATAGAGACGTATCCAAAGCGACTTGGAGCTGTGATAGGGGGGGATCTACAAAGTATTGATTTTAGGGGGGTGAATAGTTATGCGCGTTGACTTTTTCTGTTATTTTGTCCTATTTTTGTTTGCTTCACAATAATAAAAAAAAACGTCAAAGTTGTGGGCGTGTTCTGTAAGTTAAATGATGCAAATCCTCAAACAATCCAAGTTAATTTCAGGTTGTGAGGTAACAAAACACGAAAAATGCCAGGGGGGGGGGTGAATACTTTTACAAGGCACTATATCAGAGCTCCCCCATCACATCAAAGACCTGTTTCAAGTCAGAGTCCCCCCCCTATCACATCAGAGTTCACCTTTCACATCAGCGGTCCCCCAAGTCACATCAGAAGCCTCCATCACATCAGAGTCCACCTTTCACATCAGAAGCCCCCCCCCCCCCCTCCTTCATATCAGAGTCACTGTGGGCTGCATAAAAATCTTGTATTCTTTTCAATTTGGATGCCTTTTGCATGCAGGGACAGAAGGGTGGCCAAAAAACAGAGTGGGCTTGACCTGAGTACACAAGGCAAGAGATGCTCTAAAGAAACTATGACTGGCTCTCTTTAGTGTCCACAGCATCGGAATATTGTTGGGGGGGGGGGCACAGAATGAGATCATAAGACTTGGTTCTCAGTTAATAGGAACAGTCTAGCAAATTTTAACCGCTTGCCGGCCGCTGCGCGAATACATACGTCGGCAGAATGGCTCGGCTGCGCATAAGGACGTGCCCGACGTGAGCTCCATGTGTGTGACCGCGGGCAGGGCAGCCATCACAAATTTTGGGGCCCCTTACACAGCTTTAGGCAGTGCCCCCTGGAGCAGAGAACTGGGGGGGGGGCTCCTCTCTCCTGCAACGAGATGATAAGAGGGATGGGGGGGCGTTGGTGCTGACAAAGTCAAATCTTCTATTTTCTCTCCTGCTGCGAGTTGCTAAAGTCAGACAGAAAAAAAAACGGGGGGGAGGCCTTGCCGCAAATTGCTAAAGGGGGGGGGGTCAGACAAAAAAAAAACGGGGGGCCCCTTACAGGTATAATGCCTGTACCGCCCTCATGGTGGCCCTGACCGCAAGCCGCGCGGACTCTATGTCCACAAGTGCCCGCGATCGTGTCATGGCGTGGCAGAACGGGGGGGATGCCTGTGTAAACAGGGCATCTCCCTGGTCTGCCTAGTGACAGGACACTGATCGTCTGCCCCCTGTCATCGGGAGCAGTGTAGCCCACCCCCCCCCACAGTTAGAATCACTCCCCAGGACACACCTAACCCCTTCCCCGCCCCCCTAATGGTTAACCCCTTCACTGCCAGCGTCATTTACACAGTAATCAGTGCATTTTTATAGCACTGATCGCCGTATAAATGACAATGGTCCCAAAATAGTGTCAAAAGTGTCCGATGTGTCCGCCATAATGTCGCAGTCATGATAAAAATCGCAGATCGCTGACATTACTAATAAAAAAAATAATAATAAAAATGCCACAAAACTATCCCCTATTTTGTAGACGCAATAACTTTTGCGCAAACCAATCAATAAACGCTTATTGCGATATTTTTTTTTTTTTGTAGAAGAATGCGTATCGGCCTAAACTAAGGAAAAACATTTTTTTTATACACATATTAATATATATAAATCTTTTTTGGGGATATTTATTACAGCAAAAAGTAAAAAATATTGGGCCAAATTCAGAGAGCCGTAACTCCTGTGTAACTCCTGTGTAACTGGTGTTAGACTGGAGTAATTTCAAATTACGCGCGTTTTTTAGCTAGTCGGAAACCTCAAACCATGAATAGACGGCTGCGGGCTTCAGTTCGACTGGATTACGTGTTCGTACGCCTTCGGATCTACGCTGCAATAAAATTGCGGCCACTGGGTGGACTTCCCGTCGTTTTCCGCGTCGGGGTATGCAAATGAGCTTTTGCCGGCGATCCCAGAAATTACGATCTTCAATCGCAATCTCTTACGGCATCTTTAGTCATCTTTTTTTTTGCGTAACACTATACCAGCTTTTTGCTGCTCTAATATTAGGCAGCCCATGTTAAGTATGGCCGTCGTTCCCGCGTCGAATTTCAACGCTTTCCGACGTCTTTTATTATTTTTTACGTAAGACGTCCGGGAATAGGAATGTTCGTAAACGACGCTACTCAAACAACGAATGACGTAACAACGTGCACGGCGGGAAATTTCTGAACGGAGCATGCGCAGTTCGATCGCCGCGGGGACGCGCCTAATTTAAATGCTTCACGCCCCCCAATCGCGTATTTCGATTACGCGGCGAGAAATAGACTACGCCGCCGTAGCGTACGGGCAAAAATCTACCAGAATTCAGTGTAGAGCCTGGTAAAATACGGCAGCGTAGAGTATTTCGATTACGCAGAGCAAAATTAAGTGTATCTGAATCTGGCCCATTGTTTTCTTTTCCGAAATTGACGCCAAACAATATACGCTTATTGCGGGGTTTTTTTTTTACCAAAAATAGGTAGAAGAATACGTATCGGCCTAAACTGAGGAAAACATTTTTATATGTATATATATATCTTTTTTTGGGGATATTTATTATAGCAAAAAGTAAAAAAAATGCTTTTTTTTTCAAAATTTTCGCTCTTTTTTTTTTCGTTTCTAGCACAAAAAATAAAAACCGCAGAGGTGATCAAATACCACCAAAAGAAAGCTCTATTTGTGGGGGAAAAAGGACGCCAATTTTGTTTGGGAGCCACGTCGCACGACCGCGCAATTGTCAGATAAAGCGACGCAGTGCCGAATCGCAACAAAATGGCCCAAATCCTCCGGGGCCTTGGATTAATAAAATAATTTATCTAATAACAACAATGCAAATAATCTTGATAAAATTGTTAGATATCCCTAAAAAGTAAAAAAAACAAAAAAATAAAAACGGAAACGATTATTTGAAAACAAATAAAAGGCGATGAAATTAGACGTGGATGCGAAGAATCGGAGGAGTATCCGATCTCCACAAGAGTGAACATTTATGTTGAGCTGTGCGATGCTCTTTGGTCTGAGCCATCTGGGGTGCCTCTCTGGTGCCAGCACTCTCTATTAGGTGGATGGGCGTGTATGGGAATAAAATACCCGCAGCAGAGCACAAGTGACAGATGGAAAGACTCTGAAGCAGTAATGAAATAATTAAGAGCACACATACTCGTGGCACTCAGGTACACCGCTAATAATATCCGGTAGAAGACGCAGAGATTTAACCTTGTTAGCTGTTGCATATTTTGCATTACTAAAATAGACACGTGCTATCGGCTCGTAATACCGGTAGCTAAAGCTGAACTCCAGGCAGGGCCGCCGTCAGGTGGGTACAGGCATTACACCTGCAAGGGGCCCGAACGTTCCCAGGGGCCCGGCGCCGAAGGAAGAGGGAGAGGTCCGGCTGGAGGAGGGAGAGGCGAGATGGCGAGGAAAAGATGATCCGCACTCCCGTCGTTGCTCTTAACCACCTCGTTACCGGGCCTATTTTGGCACTTTTCTCCTTTATGTAAAAATCACAATTTTTTTGCTAGAAAATTAATCGGAACCCCCAAACATTATGGGCCAGATTCAGGTAGAGTTATGGCGGGGGTATCAGTGATACTCCAGCCTAACTGTCACTTTGAGCCGGCGTTTTTGTTCTCTGTAACCAGAAAACAAGAAACGCCGGGTTGGAGTTCCGATACGAGCGGCGTAATTGAATTTCGCCGTCGCATCGCAACTGCAATTTAAAAAATGGCGCCGGGGGCGTTCCCGCTGATTTACGCCGAAAATATGTTAATCAGCGGGAATCGGCAATTCACGATCTTTTTCGGGCGCGACGCAGTGACTTTCCGACGTTTCCGTAAGCGATACGCGGCGTAAAGATAAAGCAGCCCCCTAGTGGAGTATCCTATGTTAAGTATAGCCGTCGTCATCGCGTCGAGAAAAAAAAATTAGCGTCGCTTGCGTAAAACGTCCATGAATGGGGATTTGACGTCATTGACGTTCACTGACAGAATTTGGAGCATGCGCACTGGGATGCATTGACAGTCGACGCATGCGCAGTACGTTCGCCGCGGGATCGCGCCTAGTTTAAATAATACACGCCCCGTACCCGCCCAATTTGAAATACTCCAGCTCATTTTCGCTACGCCGCCGCAACTTTAGGAGCAAGTGCTTCATGAATAACAGCACTTGCTCCTAAAATTTCGCCAGAGTAACGTAAATGAGAAACGTTACTCCAGATTAAAGATGCTCCCATCTACCTGAATCTGGCCCTATATATTTTTTTTTAGCAGACACCCTAGGGAATAAAATGGCGGTCGTTGCAACTTTTTTTCTCACACGGTATTTGCGCAAGAATTTTTCAAACGCCTTTTTTTAGGGAAAAAAAAACAGTTTCATGAATTAAAAAAATAACAAAACAGTAAATTTAGCCCAATTTTTGTGTATAATGTGAAAGACGATGTTACGCTTTAAAATTGCGCACACTCATGGAATGGCGCCAAACTTCTGTACTTAAAAATCTCCATAGGCGACACTTTAATTTTTTTTACAGGTTACAATTTTTAAGATACAGAGGAGGTCTAGTGCTAGAATTGTTAGCGCACGCGATGATACCTCACATGTGGGGTTCGAACGCTGTTTACATATGTGGGCGGGACTTGCATGCGTGTTCGCTTCTGCACACGAGCGACCGGGACAGGGGCGTTTTAATTTTTTTTTTTATTATTTGAATTTTTTTTTACTTAATTTTTTTGTTTTTACACTTTTTTTTTTACTTTTTTTTTTTTATCACTTTTATTCCTATTACAAGGAATGTAAACATCTCTTGTAATAGGAATCACTGTGACAGGTCCTCTTTATGGAGAAATGTGCGGTCAATAAGACCCCACATCTCTCCTACAGGCTTACAAGCATGAAATCGGTGAAAAAAAAAATCACTGATTACATGCCGATAGCCGCGATAGCAGCTTTGTTTATTTCCAGGTACCGGGCGTGATGTCATCACGTCGCGCCCGGTCCTCCGACGGTCATCTCTATACTTCACCAACGAGCGCCGGCCGATTCGCTCTCCGGGCCCCCGATGGCAGGGGAGAGCCCGGAGAAGCACCAGATGGCGGCGGGAGGGGGGGACGTTCCCTCCCGCTGCCTAGAAAAACGATCGAGCGGCGGGAACCGCTGCTTTGATTGTTCTTCTGGTGCGCAGAATCCCCGGCTGAAGAAAATGATATCTGAATGATGCCTGCAGCTGCAGGCATCACTCAGATATCACCGCACAAAGCCGAGGATGTCCAGGGACGTCCTCGGGTCTCAAGTGGTTAAACAATTGACGTATTTAGGTTCAATACGTTTTATTGTATTTTTTCAGACAAGTTTGAACAGAAAAGAAAAAGATATCGGATCAAACGCCCGACAAAAGGCAGCTCGATCCGCAAGATGCAAAACACATAGGCCCAGATTCACAAAGCACTTACGCCGACGTAAGTGCAAATGTGCGCCGGTAAGTGCAAATGTGCCCCAGCGTATCTGTGCACCAGACTCACAAACCAACATACGCCCAAAAACTGGCCACCCTACGCCGACGTAGCTTACATACCCCGGCGTAGCGCGGGCGCACTTTTCGTCTGGACGCATGTTGCTGCTCCCATTGATTAGGCATTCAAACATGCAAATGAGGGAAATACGGCAATTCACGAACGTACGTGCGCCCGACGCATGCTGCGCGTAAATTGTACGTCCGGCGTAAAGTTATTCCCCTTAGATGAGGCGCAACCCGGCAAGAGACATGCAAAGGTCTGCACCAGAGAACACAGGCCGGCGTATAGGGACGTGGTGATCCGGCGTAGCTTAGGCAGTTGTGCCGGTGTGGTTGTGAGCATGCGCATAAGGGTGCTGTTTCATGCATCCACGTCACAGCAATGTCACGGCGCATGCGCAGTTCGTGATATGCCGGGCGTAAAACACTGCACATGCTCGGACTATCATTTGCATGGGGTCACGCCCACTTCCACCTACGCCGGCCTGCGCCTTCGAAAAGTACGCCACGCCGACGCAGCGTTGGGGGTAATAGCTTGCTGAATACAGTGCATGTGTCGGCGTGGCGTACGCAGTTTGCGCTACGGCGGCGTAATGTGCGCCCAACTCTCTGTGAATCTGGGCCATACACTCCATAACATACAAGCAATTGTGTACAACCGTTTACATTATAAGCTTTTTTCTCAGAGAATAGGTGCAGGAACTCCCTCCTTCTGAGTCACCTCGTGTGTCCACCCCCTACCCACCTCCAAGCACCATTCCTTGGTTCCACCCCTTACCCACCTCCAAGCACCATTCTTTGGTTCCACCCCTTACCCACCTCCAAGCACCATTCCTTGGTTCCACCCCTTACCCACCTCCAAGCACCATTCCTTGGTTCCACCCCTTACCCACCTCCAAGCACCATTCTTTGGTTCCACCCCTTACCCACCTCCAAGCACCATTCCTTGGTTCCACCCCTTATCCACCTCCAAGCACCATTCCTTGGTTCCACCCCTTACCCACCTCCAAGCACCATTCCTTGGTTCCACCCCTTATCCACCTCCAAGCACCATTCCTTGGTCCCACCCCTTACCCACCTCCAAGCACCATTCTTTGGTTTCACCCTCTACCCAGCTCTGAGCACCATTTCTTGGTTCCACCCCCTACCAACCTCCGAGCAGGGCTGTCTTAATGAGAGGGCACACCTGGGCACTGCCCAGGGGCCCTAGCTGCATTGGGGGCCCCTGCACTTTCCCCAAAGCAGGTGTTTCTTGAGCCCACACTGTCCCGTAATTGGGAACCCCCATGATGGCACTGAGAGTGATAGATACACAGGGGGGGGGGGCAGTCTGCCTCCTACCTACTTGATGTCTGTTTACCTGCACTGTCATCATTGTAGTGGCCCCAGAGCATTACTTTGCCCAGGGGCCCATGATGCTACTAAGACGGCCCTGCCTCCGAGCGCCAATCAGTGCATTTTTTGCTGTGAAAATAACAATGGTCCCAAAAAGGTGTCAAAATTGTCCGAAGTGTCCGCCATAATGTCGCAGTCACAAAAAAAATCGCTGATCGCCGCCATTAGTAGTAAAAAAAAATATATATATAAAAATACAATAAAACTATCCCCTATTGTAAACACTATAAATTTTGCGCAAACCAATCAATAAACGCTTATTGCGATTTTTTTTTTTACCAAAAATATGTAGAAGAATACGTATCGGCCTAAACTGAGGAAAAAAAATTCTTTGGGGATATTTTTGGGGGATATTTGTTATAGCAAAAATGTAAAAATATTGCATTTTTTTTTTTCAAAATTGTCGCTCTATTTTTGTTTATAGCGCAAAAAATAAAAACCGCAGAGGTGATCAAATACCACCAAAATAAAGCTCTATTTGTGGGGGAAAAAAAGGACATCAATTTTGTTCGGGAGCCACGTCGCACGACCGCGCAATTGTCAGTTAAAGCGACGCAGTGCCGAATCGCAAAAACTGTCCGGGTTCTTTAGCTGCCTAAAGGTCCGGGTCTTAGGTGGTTAACCAAAAGACAAAAAAAATTATAAAATAAGAACACATCGGGTTGATTAACTAAAAACAATGGGCCAGATTCAGATACAAAGATGTATCTTTCGGGCGGCGTAACGTTTCCTCTTTACACTACGCCGCCGCAAATATTATGGGCAAGTGCCTTATTCAGAAAGCACTTTCTCCATAATATGCGGCGGCGTAGCGTAAAGTGCACGGTGTAAGGCCGCGCAATTCAAATTGCTGAAGTGGGGGCGTGATTCATGTAAATTAATCATGACCCCACGTAATTGACGTGGACGTTCCCAGTGCGCATGCGCGAAATCACGTCGCTTTTTCTCAATGTAAACGACGTGAACGTAACTAGCGTCGAGCCTCATTCCCGAACGATTTACGCAAACGACGTAACCGACGTACAATTCGACGCGGTCCCGACATCCATACTTAACATTGGCTGCGCCTCCTATAGCAGGGGTAACCTTACGCCGCTCTAACGCTTACACAAACGACGTAAAATACGACGCGCCGTCGCAAGTACGCTCGTGAATCTGCGTAAATAGCTCATTTGCATAATTTACGCGAAGTGCCACCTAGTGGCCAGCGTAATAATGCAACTAAGATACGACGGTGTAAGCGAATTACGCCGTTCGTATCTTAGAAGAAAGCCGGCGTATCTTCTTTTCTGAATAGCAAAAAAAGATTACGCGGCGTATCTCTTCATACACTGACGTAAATGCTTTCTGTGTCTGGCCCAAAGAGTACTTTAAAAACCTGTCTAGTGTGTTTCTTATTGACACTTTTCCTCCCCAGGTGAATGGGTAGGGGTACGATGTACCCTATACTCATTCACATAAGGTGGGGGGCCAGGATCTGGGGGCCCCCCTTGGGCTCCCAGATTCTGATAAGCCCCCTGCCCGCAGACCACGACAACCAACGGCCAGGGTTGTCGGGAAGGGGCCCTTGTCCTCATCAACATGGGGGCATGGTGCTTTGGGGTGGGGGCCCTGCCCCAAAGCTTCCACCCCCCCATGTTGAGGGCATGAAGCCTGGTATGGCTCAGGAGGGGGGCGCTTGGTCGTTCCAACCCCCCTTTCCTGACCAGCCAGGCTGGTTCTCGGATAAGGGTCTGGTATGGATTTTGGGGGGGGGTTCCTCTTAAAATCCATACCAGACCAAAGGGCCCAGTATGCTCATGAAGGGGAAACCCATGCCGTTTTTTTTTTTTTTTTTCTAATTGGCGTGACGTTCTCCCTAACTATTGGGGGATCAAAGTCGTGTCCCTGCTCATTAAAGTCGTACTTCAAGCCGTGGAGCAAAGTCGTATGACTGTCTTGTCAAAATCGTGGCGGTAAAATCGCGGGACTTTGGTGTAGCACAAGTGTGAAAGGGACCTAAAGTGGACCTTTCAATATCTTTACGAGTCTGGATCAATAAATGAAAACATCGAAAAAGAAGAGAAGAGGGAAGAAGACAATGGAGAAGACCGGGCCAATGCTAGTAAAAGAGCTGGCAGAAGACAGCGGAGAAGCCCGGAAGAATCGCGAGACATTGGAGTAGCACAAGTGTGAAATGGGCCTAAAGTGGACCTTTCAATATCTTTACGAGTCTGGATCAATAAATGAAAACATCAAGTTATAATATACAGCAACCGTTTACTTTTTCGGGAAAATCCCCACCCCTTTATTATTGAAAAGCCGCCCTTGAGCTGCAACCAGACTTCTTATGACCTTATCTAGTCGCACTTTCTCCTTGCCCTTTAACACATCCACCCGGTATTAAACTTTTCACATCGTGTGTCATTTATTTGCCAGCTGCAGCATAACATTAGCATAAATTAACAATCTTCCAAATAACCATTTCAGCGACTGATTTCATTATTTTTCCCCGCAGGTGTTCCGACCATCAATTGCCGACAACATATGAAGGCTGAGAATTCTGCAGACGCTGCCACGGTGGCTGGTTGCCATTAAAGGTGAGGGTGCTGAGGACAATCCAGGGCGAAGGGGAGCGGTCATGTTATTTATTATTTTAATATAGAAGTTATGTGAGACGGATGAGCATTTAACCCATGGAGGGTTTGGTGTAGATCGCGCTGTATGGGTAGATTTAACGAAAGGAGGGTGTAAAGGACGAGGAACCTTTCCAAAGGGTCTGTTTTCAGGTGTTTCCATCAATTTTAATTTAAAGAGTAGGGAAACTTGTTAAAAAATGTTAAATTTTTTAATAATAATAAATTAATTACCGTATTTATCAGGGTATACCGCGCACCCCAAGCTGAGAAGGGAAGTTTAGGAAAAAAACTTACTTTTTGGATGCTCCGCCTCGGTGTCCGTTTGCTGTCAGTGTCCATCGGCGGCCTTGTCCGGCGTCCGTCTGCGACCTTGCGCAGGGTCCGTCTGCTGTTTCGACCGGCGTCCGTCTGCTGTCTTGCTCGGCGTCCATCAGCGGCCTTGTCCGGCGTCCATCTGCGGTCTTGCCCGGCATCCGTCTGCTGTCTTGCCCGGCATCCGTCTGCTGTCTTGCCCGGCATCCGTCTGCTGTCTTGCTCGGCGTCCATCGGCGGCCTTGTTTGGCGTCCATCTGCGGTCTTGCCTGGCATCCGTCTGCTGTCTTGCCCGGCATCCGTCTGCTGTCTTGCCCGGCATCCGTCTGTTGTCTTGCCGGGCATCCGCCTGCATTCTTGCCTGGCGTCAATCGGCGGCCTTGTCCTGCGTCCATCTGTCGCCTTGAGTGAGTCCCTCACGTCTGTCTGCCAGTCCGTCCAGCCTTGTCGGTGTCCGTCGCGTCCGTCTGCATTGAATTTGGCGCCCCGGTCGAGCTGTGCAGAGCCGGATTTCTGGTGTCTTCGGCTCCTATCGGCTTCTCTCAGCTCCTCTCGTGTGGCTGCGGTCGTAGCCAAGCCTAGCTGAGTGCGCAGTACACTCGGCTCAGCTTGGTCTTTGTCAGCGGCGCTCAGAAAAAGCGGGGATTGGCGTATATCGCGCACCCACGATTTTCCCCTGATTTTAAAGGAGAAAAAAGTGTGCGGTATACGCCGATAAATACGGTATGTATTCAAATACATAAATAGTCTGAGACCTGAGCAGAACAGTTTGGAGTTCCTGGGTCCAGTTCTGCTGGAGGAGACCTCTGTGTAGGGGCTCTACCCCTGGGGCAGATTTCTAGAAGAATACATTAGGAAGACACAGGGATCCCAACTAGGCTTAGCTGGGGGGGTATTCGCAAGCTTAAGTCTTAGAATCAAGTTGAGTCTGGAGACGCTCACCGGAGAGAGCCAGGTGGGACGGTTGGAGGGAAGGAGCCCAGCTGTCCTATGGCGGTGTAAATCTACATCTCCCTCACTAGGAAAAGCCTGGTGGATATCTGATGATCCTGTGGCTGTGAGTAGGCAACCCCAGTGTTGAAGAGTTAGCGGCTGCGTGTCGCTTTTAGGGCAAGTTCCTCCACCCCAAACTCCCTCATCCATGCCTTTATGGACCTTGCTTTGTGTAATGGTGGGCAGTCATGTTGGAACAGGAAGGGGCCGTCCCCAAACTGTCCCCACAGAGTTGGGCGCATGAAATTGTCCAAAATGTCTTGGTATGCTGAGGCCTTAAGAGTTCCCTTCACTGGAAATAGGGGGCCAAACCCAACCCCTGAAAAACAACCCCACACCATTATCCCCCCTCCCCCACAACATAATCCCTTCTCCACCAAATGATTTGGACCAGTGCACAAAGCAAGGTCCATAAAGACACGGATGAGCAAGTTTGTTTGGAGTGGAGGAACTTGGCTTGACCCCTTAGTTCCAGTGAAGGGAACACTTAAGGCGTCAGCATACCAAGACATTTTGGACAATTTCATGCTCCCAACTTTGTGGGAACAGTTTGGGGACGGCCCCTTCCTGTTCCAACATAAATGCACAAAGAAAGGTCCATAAAGACATAGATGAGCGAGTTTAAGGGGAAGGAACTTGACTGGCCTGTACAGGGTCCTGACATCAACCTGATAGAACACCTTTGGGTTGAATTAGATTGGAGACTGCGAGCCAGACCTTCTGGTCCATGTCTTTATGGACCTTTCTTTGTGCACTGGTGTGCAGTCATGTTGGAACAGGATGGGGCCGTTCCTAAATTGTTCCCACAAAGTTGGGAGTGTAAAATTGTCCAAAATGTCTTGGAATGCTGACGCCTTCAGAGTTCCCTTCACTGGAACTAAGGGGCCAAGCCCAACCCCTGAACAACAACCCCACACCATAATCCCCCTCCACCAAATGATTTGGACCAGTGCACAAAGCAAGGTCCATAAAGACATGGATGAGTGAGTTTGGGGGTGGAGGAACCTGACTGGTCTGTATGGAGTCCAGACCTCAACCCGATAGAACCTTTTTAGGATGAATTAGAGCCAGGCCTAGTTGTCCTACAGGTCAATGAATAAGCACATGATACTGTGTAACACATATTTGCTTTAAAGCCTTGAATGTCGTTTTTCCTGTGGCGTGTCACTTGGATGGATCAACGAATGATTCATATTCATCATCTTGGCGTGCAACCGTTTCTTCCTTTTGGTCAGTTGCCTGACCTCAAAAATGCTCTTCTGGAAGAATGGTCAGACATTCCCATAGACACCCTCCTAAACCTTGTGGACGGCCTTCCCAGAAGAGTTGAAGCTGTTATAGCTGCAAAGGGCGGAGCCAACTCAATATTGAACCCTCCGGACTAATGCCGCGTACACACGATCACTTTTTGCGATGAAAAAAAAACGACGTTTTATCTCATGAAAAAAAACGAAGTTTTTCAAACTTCATTTTCCAAAACGACGTTGCCTACACACCATCGTTTTTCTACAACGCTCTAGCAAAGCGCGGTGACGTACACCACGTTCGACGGCACTCTGTTCCATTGAAGCTCCGTCTCATAACTTGCTTCTGAGCATGCGCGGGTTTAAAAACGTCGTTTCTAACATGGTTTTGCCCACACACCATCACTTTTTATGGCACAAAAAACGACGTTTTGAAAAACGACACAAAAAATTCAAGCATGTTGGAATTTTTTTTTTGGTCGTTTTTTTGAAAGACAAAAAACGACGTTTTGCCCACACACCATCAATTTAAATGACGTTTAAAAAAACTACGTTTTTTTTCATCGCAAAAAAAAACGACCGTGTGTACGCGGCATTAGACTGGGATACCATTAAAGTTCATGTGTGTGTAAAGGCGGGCGTCCCAATACTTTTGGTAATATAGGCCCGGATTCACGAAGCACTTACGCCGACGTATCTCCAGATACGCCGCGTAAGTACAAATATGCGCCGTCGTATCTGTGCGCCGGACCCACAAACTTAGATACGCCTAAAAACAGACTTCATCCCACCGACGTAACTTGCCTACGCCGGCGTATAGTGGGCGCATATTTATGCCGGACGCATGTGGCTTTCCCATTTATTTTCAAATGAGCGAGATACGCCGATTAGCGAACGTACTTGCGCCCGGCGCATGATTTAAGCGGTTTGCGCAAGTTTTACGTCCGGCGTAAAGTTATTCCCCATAGATGAGGCGCAACCCATGCAAAGGTATGGACCAGGGAACACAAGCCTACGTATTGTACTAATGAAGATCACATAGAGCAAAAACAGTCCAAATGATAAATAGTGTTGCTCACGAATATTCGCATTGCGAATATTCGCTACGAATATTGCATATTCGAGTATTCGCGAAAAACTCGAATATTGCGGCGAATATTCGCTATGGCGAATATTCGTATTTTTTCACATTTATTTTTAAAACAGATCACATCCTAGTGATCTCCATCGACGTCTAAAAGCATTGCTGGTATGATTAGAGACCCTGGGCCGAGTAGCTGATGCGATTCTTTTATGTTGCCGAAAATTCGCATTGCGAATTTTCGGTAACATAAAAGAATCGCATCAGCTACTCTGCCCTTCTTTTGCATCAGAGCCAATCAGAATAACTCGAATATTCGGCAAAAGGAATATTGCGCGATTATCTTCTCCGCCCTTCTTTTGCATCAGAGCCAATCAGAATAACTCGAATATTCAGCAAAAGGAATAACGCGCGATATTCCTTTTGCCGAATATTCGAGTTATTCTGATTGGATCTGATGCAAAAGATGGGCGGAGAAGATAATCGCGCAATAGGAATATTGCGCGATTATCTTCTCCACCCTTCTTTTCCCCCTTATTCTCCTTTCTTTTAAGTAGAGTTAGTGTAGAGTTAGTGTTTAGTGCATATTAGTTTAGTAATACAGGAAATGATCTCCGTTTATGAGAATTTCGCAATCATTTTCGCATTAGCGAAATTTCGGATAAAATTTTGGATAAAATATCACGAATATTCGATATTAGCGAATATTTGAGAATATTCTTCTATATATTCGCGCAATATCGCGAAATCGAATATGGCGTATTCCGCTCAACACTAATGATAAACAGCGCTTGTTGGGAAATTGATTGAATATCCAACTTCATATAGGCATTCATATAGTGACAGAGTCTCAAAGTGATAAAGTGCAAGCGATCTGTGAAGAATCCTACACCTCTTCCCAGTTTGACACCACAAGTGGGGCACACTCCCCTTCTGGGTACACACTCACCAAAGGGTTAATATACATAGGCTTTGATCGGTATCTTTCACTGGAACATCCGTCACTATAGCTGGGGTCAGCAAGGGTTAGTGCTCCACATAAAGAAACAGGAAGGCACCAAAATAGTGTAATCCCGTTTAATGATAAAACAGCTACCCTTAAAACAATGGCAACCCCCGCTCCAAATGCACGTACCCTTAAGCAGATATAAGCATAGCCAAATACGTCCGTGTCCTCTCCATGGTGCCCATATCCCCAGAAGTCGGCATGTAAAAAAACGTCCTTCCTGCGTGAACCACTGATGGAGCGCACGCGTCACTTCCTAGTCGCCGTGATAAGCCGTGATAAGCCCCGCCCTGACCGGTTTCGTCTACCAATGGACTTCAACTATTGTACGTTGGACGTCTGTGAATATATATGGGCCGACGTGGGTCTGGCTGGGCGTAGGTTACGATCACGGCGTACATAGTGATCCGGCGTATCTTAGGCAGTTGTTCTGACGTGGTTGTACGCATGTGCACGGGGATATGTCCATGTCCCGACGCATGCGCAGTTCATTTTAAGTACTTGTCTGGCGCCCAGCCCATCAATTTGCATGGGGTCACGCTTCATTAACATGGATCACGCCCACTTCCACTTACGCCGGCTTACGCCTACGAAATATACGCTACGCCGTCGCAGAGTTGGGAGCATTTGCTTTGTGAATTCCATGCTTGCCTCTCCGCGCTGCGCCGGCGTAGCGTAAAAGAGATACGCTACTGCGGCATAAATATGCGCTGTGTCTGTGAATTCGGGCCAATGTGTATATGTATATATGCCGTATTTATCGGGGTATAGCGCGCTCCCGCGTATAGTGCGCACCCCTAAAGTGGCCCCCATTCCTGTGGAAAAAAAGTTTTTTTATACTTACAGTTTTGGTGTCTTGCGCGGCGTCCATCGGCGGCTTCGGGTGCCCTCTTCGTCGGGTCCGGCGTCCTTCTGCGGCGTCCTCCCCGCTCGATCCTCGCTTTCCCGCGCCGATTTTGAATACTGCGCCGGCATATACCGAGCGCAGTACACTCGGGTATAGTCGGGCAGACTCGGCTCCTCTCGCGCTGACGTCCTGGACGCACAGGACGTCAGCGCGAGAGGAGCCGAGTCTGCCCGACTATTCACGAGTGTACTGCGCCTGCATATACCGAGCGCAGTACACTTGCGTATAGTCGGGCAGGCTTGGCTCCTTTCGCGCTTACGTCCTGTATGTCCAGGACGTCAGCGCGAGAGGAGCCGAGTCTGCCCGACTATACCTGAGTGTACTGCGCTCGGTATATGCCGGCACAGTATTCGAAATCGGCGCGGGAAAGCGAGTATCGGCGTATACCGCGCATCCACGATTTTGCCCTGAGTACGCCGATAAATACAGTATTTTTCTGCACAATTTAATATGATTGAATATATACAGTATGGGCCAGATTCAGGAACAGTTAGGCTGGCGGATCCAGTGATCCGCCAGCCTAACTGTGACTTTGAGCCGGCGTTTCTGTTTTCTGTAACCAGAAAACAAGAAACGCCGGGTTGAAGCTCCGATGCGAGCAGCGTAACTGAGTTTCGCCATCGCATCGTTACTTCAAATTAAAAATGGCGCCAGGGGCGTTCCCGCCGATTTCCGCTCAAAAAATATGTTAATGAGCGGAAATCGGCAATTCACGATCGCATTCCGGCGCGACGCAGTGACGTTACGACGTTTCCGGACGGGATACGCGGCGCATAGTTATACCTACATGGGGTTGGAATATCCTATGTTAGGTATAGGCGTCGTCATCGCGTCGGAAAAAAAAAAAAAAAACGTTGCTTGCGTAAAACGTTCATGAATGGGAATGTGACGTCATTGACGTTCATTCACAAAATTTGGAGCATGCGCATGGGGATGTTTTAACACTCGACGCATGCGCAGTACGTTCGCGGCGGGAACGCGCTTCGTTTAAATACTACACGCCCCGTACCCGCCCAATTTGAATTCCGCCGGCTCATTTGCGATGCGCTGCCGCAACTTTAGGAGCAAGTGCTTCATGAATAACAGCACTTGCTCCTAAAATTTCTGCAGCGTAACGCAAATGAGAAGCATTACTCCGGAGCAAAGATGCTCCCATCTACCTGAATCTGGCCCTATATATATATACTGTGTGTGTGTGTATATATATATATATTATATACTGTATATATTCAATTATATTAAATTGTGCATTTTTATATCTTTAGACATGATGCCTAATTAGATAAGTAAATTAACCACTTGAAAATTTGACAGCGGCTCCGATTACAATATTTGGTTGTAGTGCTTATGAGCGGATAAAAGCTTTGTCCTTTGATCTGCAAAAAAATGTGAGCTCCACTGACCTTGCAAAAAAAAATAAAAAATTAAGAAAAAATTAAATTAATGTAATCCTATTAAATCCCTTATAAAACCGTTATTTAACCCTAATTACCCTAGCGCCTTTATCTACTTCCCCTTTTTTTTTTTTTTTTCTCGCTAGTCTTTCCATTTTGTTCATTTCATATATTCGGTTATTTCATGTAATTTATTTTATCTTTTCATATTCAATTGAATTTATTTTGTTTGTCTTTTTTTTAGTGCTGAACAAAAAAAAATAGACTAACTTAAAATACGGTCTCGTTCAAATAATCTTTCCATGCTTTGCACCAGAAACATAACTTTGCTTTTTATTATTATTATTTTTTTATTAGACAAATGAAAGAATTCAATTTTAAAAATGTGTCTACAGTAAATGTTAGATTGTTAAATTTTCTATTTTTTATTTTATTTTTTTATTTTTTTTGTTTTTGCTTTTAACCACCTTAGTACCAGAATAATGATCCTGTCCTGTCCAAGCCTTTTTTTTCAGTTTTTAGTGCTGTGATAGTTTGACTGATAAATACTCAGTTATGCAACACTATACCCACATGAGTTTTATGCCAAGCTTTTGAGACATATTTATTAACCACTGGGATTTTTATTTTAATTTTTTAATTTTTTTTGTAACATTTCAAGAATGTTGATTAAAAAACAGTTTACCTTACTTTCTGTTATAAATCGTATCAAACAAATAATATTTTCTTCATACTGTATATCTAGACAAATTACAGTACTTAAAAAAATCTCCGTAGGCCACACTTTAACCACTTCAACCCTGGAAGATTTGGCTGCCCAATGACCGGGGCCACTTTTTGCGATTCGGCACTGCGTCGCTTTAACTGACAATTGCGCGGTCGTGTGACGTGGCTCCCAAACAAAATTGACGTCCCTTTCCCCCCCCCCCCCCACCCCCACAAATAGAGCTTTCTTTTGGTGGTATTTGATCACCTCTGCGGTTTTTAATTTTTTTTGCGCTGTGACAGGAAGTCAGGTAAATCTGTATGTGTTGTCACAGACGGGAGATACATTTCTGCCTTCTTTAGACAATACACCAATTACTATTAGGCGTCGGCTGCAGAGATGGCCAGAGAGGTTTGGGGCGTTGGAAGGCTTCAGCTGTTCAGAATGAAGCAATTAAAGCCTCTATAAAGATAGCCTAAGGATGACGTCTGATTGCTGCATCCTGAGGCTTTGTGAGTTAAGGAGCAGTCACAAAGACTACTGAAGAGGTGAGGTGCTTATTGATATTTCTGTGTGATAAATATCAAAGAGACTTTTTGTTTTCTGCTGTAGGACCAGCAGTGTCTACCCAGCAGTAGGCTGTGCCAGACTCCATAGGTAGGTTCCTGTGTTGGGAAGGTAGACGCCCCAAGTGGCCAGGGTTCATTTTATGTTTTGTTTTGTTTATGCTGTTTTGATGCTTGCACGTGTATCCCGCAAGATGGAAAAATAAACCATATCATTTGTTTTCAGTCATCCTCAAGTGCCGTTTTGTACAGTTCAGCGTGTAGTGAACCCATCCAGGGGGTCACACACACCCGCTACCGAGCTAATCCCTCACAGCACTATAAACAAAAATAGAGTGACAATTTTGAAAAAAAGCAATATTGTTTACTTTTTGCTATAATAAATATCCCCAAAAAGATATACATAAAAAAATGTAGGCCCGATACGTATTCTTCTACATATTTTTGGTAAAAAAAATCGCAATAAGCGGATATTGATTGCTTTGCACAAAAGTTATAGCGTCTACAAAATAGGGGATAGTTTTATGGCATTTTTATTAATATTTTTTTTTATCAGTAATGGTGGCGATCAGCGATTTTTAGCGGGACTGTGACACTACAGCGGACACATCGGACACTTTTGACACATTTTTGGGACCATTCGCATTTATACAGCAATCAGAGCTAAACAAATGCACTGATTACTGTGTAAATGACACGGGCAGGGAAGGAGTTAACCACTAGGGGGCGAGGAAGGGGTTAAGTGTGTCCTAGGGAGTGATTCTAACTGTGTGGGGGCTGGGCTTACTGTTACACGACACTGATCACTGCTCGCGAAGACAGGGAGCAGTAGATCAGTGTCCTGTCACTAGGCAGAACAGGGAGATGCTTTTTTTACATAGGCATCTCCCTGTTCTGCAGCTCCGTTTCACGATCACGGACACCGGCAGACATCGAGTCCACGGGACCCACAGGCACGGTCTCGGAGATCGCGGCAGCTCGGGCAATTGACATCAGAGGGAGAGAATGGAGCCAAGTGGGCCCTCAGTTGACTTCCTGGCTAGCCGTCGGCCGCATTGGATCGCCGTCGGTGCTCTCCCACTGCTTCCAAGTCGTTTCCGGGTTTACCGACATCGATCAACTTGGCTAGCCAGGAAGTCGAGTGAGGGCAAGATGACCCCCCACTCGGCTCCATGCCCTTGGAGTACCAGAGTGATAATAAGAAATGTACGTAGTTTACGTAGTACGTGAATAGGGCTGGGCGGAGGTTACATTCACATCGTAGGCAGTGATTCGATGTATCTTAGGCAGTTGTTTCGACGTGATTGTGAGCATGCGCACTGGGATGCGTCCAAGGCACGACGCATGCGCAGTTCGTTTTAAGTACTTGTCTGATGCTCGGCCCATCATTTGCATGGGGTCACGCTTCATTTAAATGTATCACGCCCACTTCCAGCCCACTTCCACCTACTTTGACTTAGGCCGGCTTACGCCGACGAATTTACGTTACGCCGGCGCAACGTTGGGAGCATTTGCTTTGTGAATTCCATGCCTCCCCCTCCGCGCTGCGCCGGCATAGCGTAAAAGACATACGCTATGGCGGCATAAATATGCGCCGATGTATGTGAATCTGGGCCTAAGTGTGCAACCTAAAAATATTCTAATATTATATAAAAAAAAATAATTTTAACTCCATACAGAATATTTTTTTTTTTTGTAAAGTAAATAAAGGTGAGTAAAAAAAAAATTTTGTATTTTTTTTAAATACATATCAAAAAATACCCATAAGATGTGTTATGCCACATTCACACGGTTGGAATTTTGACCGGGAAAATCCAACAGAAAAAGTCCGATGTGGCATACACACGGTCGGAATATCCAAAGAAAAGCTCCCATCGGACTTTTTCCACTGTGTACGCGGCTTTAGAATAGGTGAAAAAAAAAAGGGTGATACTTAAATGAGGGTGCTTCAAAGTGCTTCTTCCCACATGAAATATGCACTTCTTACCAGAAGGGCTGTATCTCAAGTTATAGAGATCAAATTTGCTTGCACAGATATCCACCACCAAGGATGTTCCACTGCTAGGACTCCTCTGCGGGTGCTTTCTCCACTTGGCAATACTACACTCCGTATATCCTCGTTATTAAGATTGGAACATCTACAATGGGTTCTCCCAAGCATGAGGGGTTAAGAAGGAAGAGGATTCATGGTGTTGTTGTTGTTCAGTCGTTTAGTCGTGTTTGACTTCTTCATGAAACCTCATGGATCATAGCACACCAGGCTTTTCTGTCCTCCACTGCCTCCCGAAGCTTGCTTAACTTCATATTCATTGTTTGGATGATGCTATCTATCCATCATGTTTTCTGTTGTCCTCTTCTCCTCTTTCCTTCCATGTTTCCCAGCATCAGGATCTTTTCCAATGAGTCCTCTCTTCATGTTAGGTGGCCAAAATATTTGAGTTTCAGCTTCAGGATCTGTCCTTCCAGTGAATATTCAGGGTTGATTTCCTTTAAGATTGACTGGTTTGATCTTCTTGCCATTCAAGGGACTTTCAAGAGTCTTCTCCAACACCATGGTTCAAAAGCATAAATTCTTTGGGGCGTTCAGCCTTCCTTATGGCCCAACTTTCGCAGCCTTGGGTTACTACTGCTTGCTTAACTTCATGTTCATTGTTTCGATGATGCTATCTATCCATTTTGTTTTCTGTTGTCCTCTTCTCCTCTTTCCTTCCATGTTTCCCAGCATCAGCGTCTTTTCGAATGAGTCCTCTCTTTGCATTAGATGGCCAAAGAATTTGAGTTTCAGCTTTAGGATCTGTCCTTCCAGTGAATACTCTGGGTTGATTACCCTTAAGATTGACTGGCTTGATCTTCTTGCCATCCAAGGGACTTTCAAGAGTCTTCTCCAACACCATAGTTCAAAAGCAGAAATTCTTCGGCGATTAGCCTTCCTTATGGCCCAATTTTCATAGCCATATGTTACTACTGCTTGCTGAACTTCATGTTCTTGTTCGATGATGCTATCAATCCATCATGTTTTTTGTCACCCTCTTCTCCCTTTTCCTTCCATGTTTCCCCAGCATCAGGGCCTTTTTCAATGGGTCCTCTCTTCGCATTAGGTGGCCAAAGTATTTGAGTTTCAGCTTCAGGATCTGTACTTCCAGTGAATACTCTGGGTTGATTTCCTTGAAGATTGACTGGTTTGATCTTCTTGCCATCCAAGGGACTTTCAAGAGTCTTCTCCAACACCATGGTTCAAAAGCATAAATTCTTCGGGACGTTCAGCCTTCCTTATGGCCCAACTTTGACAGCCTTAGGTTACTACTGCTTGCTTAACTTCATGTTCATTGTTTCGATGATGCTATCTATCCATTTTGTTTTCTGTCATCCTCTTTTCCTCTTTCCTTCAATGTTTCCCAGCATCAGCGCCTTTTCGAATGAGTCCTCTCTTCGCATTAGGTGGCCAAAGTATTTGAGTTTCAGCTTCAGGATCTGTCCTTCCAGTGCATATTTAGGGTTGATTTTCTTCAGGATTGACTGGTTTGATCTTCTTGCCTTTCAAAAGTCTTCTCCAACACCATAGTTCAAAAAGTATAAATTCTTCGGTGTTTAGCCTTCCTTATGGCCCAACTTTTACAGCCAAAGGTTACTATCGGGAATACCATAGCTTTGTCTATACAGCACATTGTCGGTTGGGTGATGTCTCTGCTTTCTATAATGATGTCTAGGTTTGCCATTGCTTTCCTCCCAAGAAGCAAGCGTCTCTTAATTTCATGGATACAGTCACCGTCTGCTGTGATCTTGGAGCCTAGGAAGATAAAATCTGTCACTGCTTCCATTTCCTCTCCTATTTGCCAAGACGTCATGGGACCGGTTCCCATGATCTTAGTCCTCCTTAGCTTTTACAGCCATAGGTTACTATTGGGAATACCATAGCTTTGACTATACCGCACTTTGTCGGTAGGGTGATGACTCTGCTTTTTATAATGTTTTCTAGGTTTGCCATTGCTGCTTTCCTCCCAAGAAACAAGCGTCTCTTAATTTCATGGCTACCGTCACCGTCTCTGCCGTAATCTTGAAGCCTAGGAAGATAACATCTGTTGCTGCTTCCATTCCTTCTCCTTCTATTTGCCAAGAAGTGATGGGACCGGTTGCCATGATCTTAGTCCTCCTTAGCTTTCACAGCCATAGGTTACTACTGGGAATACCATAGCTTTGACTATACGGCACTTTGTCGGTAGGGTGATGTCTCTGATTTTACTATCTATTTTAATATTTATTAAAATTAATTATTTTAAATACTTTTAATATTTATTAAGGCAGCGTACACACGATCAGACCGGTCCGATGAAACTGGCCTTAAGGCCAGTTTCATCGGACCAAATCGATCGTGTGTACGGCCCATCGGACCGTTGTCCATCGGACCAAAGTTTTAAAACTTGCTTTAAAATCTGTCTGATGGACACCTGACCATCGGACCAAAACAATGGTTAGTACGCAAAAGCATCGGACCAAAAACATGCGCATGCTCAGAATCAAGTCGACGCATGGAAGCATTGAACTTCGTTTTTTCAGCACATCGTTGTGTTCTACGTCACCGCGTTCTGGCCCAATGGGATTTTGGACTAATGGTGTGTACGCACAGCAGACCATCAGACTACTTCAGCGGTGACCCGATGAAAACGGTCCGTCGGACCATTTTCATCGGGTTGGTCCGATCGCGTGTACGCAGCCTAAAAGTAACTGTTGTACTTACATGCAACGAAAGCGGTAAGAAGCAAACAACCAACCAGTCCGCTGCGATCCTCGCCTGCAGACTTAAGCATGGTGACATCACAGAATTCAGTCTCAACCAACGCGTTTCGCCATAAGAGGCATCGACTGGGAACGGAGGCTATCTAATAATTTTTAAACGAGTGTGCAAAAAAAAATGGCTCTGGCAGCGAAAGGTTCAAAGCTTGTATTACATTTTAGTAAATGGGATTATAAAACGGAAAATTGTATACTCACCTTTCCGTAACACACTGGGGTTGTGACTCCGCCCCCACAACCTGACAGGATTGATTAGCTATAAATTTGAAGGGGAGACGCCCTGCACCATTCTCTGTATATATCATCATTAAACAGTAGGGTGGGCATCTGTGTGCTGCCATGAAGATGCGTCAGGAAAGGAAAATTACGGAAAGGTGAGTATACAATTTTCCGTTTTCCTGACGCATTCATGGCAGCACACACTGGGAAATAACTCGCCAGTCGGGAGGGTGCAAGAAAACAGTAATATTTATTCTTTATAGCGCTGAGGAATTGGCTCTAACAACAGATCTGCCAAAGTCGGCAGTAGCTAAGTGAGCAGAAGTCACTCCGTAGTGAGAAATGAAGGTGTGCCGAGAAGACCAGGTTGCTGCTCTGCATATAGTCTCCAGGGAAATCCCGCAATATGCTGCACATGAGGTATCCACTACCCTTGTCGAATGAGCCGTGATGCCCTCAGGAGCTGTAAGTTGCTAGATGGAATACGCCTCTTCGATAGCTTTAAGTAACCAGGAGGCGATGGTACGAGAGGTAGCTGCTTGGCCTCGTCTGCTCCCGTGTGGGATAATCGAGAGAGAATCCGACTTCCTCCTCAGATAAGATGTAGCTGCGAGGTAACTGGAGATGGTTGACTTGACATCCAAGGCATGGGGCTCGCCCCTCCCATTAGTGGAAGACGGAAGGACGATGACCTGGTTATAATGAAAGGAGGAAGCTACCTTTGGTCTAAATCAGTCTAAAGGTTTCAGTACCACTCTGTCAGGGAAGAACACTAAATAGGGTTCCGTAGCCATAGTACTTGAATCTCCTACAGTACAACTCTGTCAGGGAAGAACATTAAATAGGGTTCCGTAGCCATAGTGCTTGAATCTCCGACATCCTTTTAGCTGAGGTGATAGCAATAAGGAAAGCCAGCGTCAGAGTAAGGTTCCACAGTGAGACCAGGTTAAACTAAAACAAACAAAATGGGTGGATTGGAAAAGGCCTCAAGAACTATTGAGAGATCCCATGTTGGAAAAACTGACTTCCTAGGTGGTCCGATCTTCATGCAGGCCCTCAGAAATTGAGTGACCAGAGGGTTAAGAGCCTGTCCAGTAACAGTCTTGGCAGAAAGAGCGGATACTTGCACCTTCAGGGTATCCGAGCTCAGGCCCTTGTTAAGCCCTGACTGAAGAAATTCAAAAATTTGAGATGGTTCTGGCGAGATAGGATTCCAATCTCTTAGTTGTGACATTGAAACTAACCTCTCCCAGATTCTAATGTAGGTGGTATTAGAGGAGCTTTTTCTCTAGCAGCATTAGGGTCGATATTACTTCCTGGGAGCATCCTTGTTCCCTTAACCTAATCCTCTCAACTTCCATGTTGCCAGATGCAGCTGAGAGCTGGATGGAAGAATTGTCCTTGATATAGGAGATCCCTGGTTATTGGTAGCTGAATTGGAGGCTGCGTACTGAGTTGTACCAGGGTCGTAAACCGTGGCCTCCTCGGCCAGAACGGTATTACTTCTATAACCGTGGCTGAGGATTTCCGAAGCCAGAACAGGAATCTCGCAATCAGAGGAGTGTGAGGGAAAAATGTACCCCAGATCGAAGTTCCATGGGTGGGCTAGGCAGTCTGTTCTTTCGGCTGATGGAAAGGGGGCTCCGGACAGGAACCTCTGACATTTGGTGTATGTTGGCGTGGCTGCTAGGTCGACCTCTGGTACTCCTCAGGTCTTCGTAAGAAGGGAGAATGCGTGGTGGTTCAGGGACCATTCGTTGTTCGGCAGTGTCTCTCGGGTTAGAGTCAGCCAACAAATGTTGTGCTGCTGTGACATACACTGCCCTGAGATCTGACAGGTGGACTTGTGCCCATTCCAATATGGGGTGAACTTCCTCCAGATGCGTGAGACTCCTGGTCCCTCCTTGTTTCTGGATGTATGACACTGCCACCTTGTTGTCCATTCGGATAAGGAAATTTTTTCCTTTCAGAAGAGGAGCAAAGGTCATGAGAGCCTGGAAGGCTGCTCTGAGTTCCAATACATTTGACACCATGCTCTGAGCTTGAAAGTGCCACTGGCCTTGGGCTGCTTGGTCCCGATGTGTTCCCCACCCCCTCTGGCTGGCATCCGATGTTACTACTTATGGGGGAACTATCGGTCTAAGTTTCCTGAGGTTGAAAGGGTGCGTCCACCACCATAGTGTTTTACTAAGCTGTTCCACTGTCTGAGAAAAGAATTCTGTAGAACTCGCATGTGCCACTGGGACCACTGTACCATGGGTATGATCGCAGACATGGACCCCAGGATATTGAGGTAGGCTCTGGCCGGTAGGCGCCTGGATGATAACAGGTTCTGCATCTTCTGGACTAAGGGTTTCAGCTGCTCCTGAGGGAGTTGTACACGTTCCAGCCTGGTATCCAACTCTGCCCCTAGAAGCACCATGACTTGCGTGGGCTGGAGACTGCTCTTTTTCCAGTTGACTAGCCACCCGGAGTCTTGCTGGGTCGTGAGCAATAACACTGGTGATGAGTTAAAGGTTTCCTGATTCCCTGCCAGGAGCAATATGTCATCCAGATAATGATGGACTCGCAACCCCTTTTCTCTGAGAAGTGCGATCAGGGGTAGGAACTTTGGTGAATGTCCTGGGTGCTGAGGAGATGCCGAATGGAAGGCACCGGAATTGCAAATGACACTGACTGATTGAGAACCGAAGAAACTTTTGGAAGGCGGAATAGATCGGGACATGAAGGTACGCATCCAATAAATCCACCGATAACATCCAGTCTCCAGTTCACCACCAATAGGATGGAGTGAAGGCTTTCCATTTTAAAGGCTTCTATTTAGATCCTCTTGTTGAGCCTCTTTAGGTCTAGGGCTGGGCGCAAGTCCCCCGTTTTCTTTCACACCAAAAATAAAGGGGAATAGAACCCCTTCCCCTTTTGGTGCGACGGTACCTCTACGATTGCAGAAGTAGCTTTCTTCTGTCTGGGGAAGACGGTATCTTGGTAGGCTGAAATATATTTTCTGGCAATGTGCCCATGAATTTCCATTTGTGTCCAATTTTGATAGTGGATAATGTCCATGGATCTGATAAGTTACTTGACCATATTTGAGCAAAGTTCTTGAGCCTGGCACTCACCTGAGCTGGGTGAGCGGGCGAATCCTCAAAAGGATTTCTGTTGGTCCCCAGCCGTGATGGCATTGCGGAGATGGCTGGATCCAGATTTGCGCCAAATAGGTTTGAGCCGTCATATGAGATTTTGCACAAATTCGATACTGATGCCGCATCAGCTATCTAGGGCTTCTTATGCCATAAAGCCATTCTGGCCATAACCAAGGCTAGCATAGACCTTGCTGAGGATCTAATGTCAACTAAAGCTCCGGCCATGAAGCTGCCTGCTAATTTAATCTCCTGTAGGGAGGAAATTATTTTCTCCTGGACCATAGCATCTAGGAGGTAGTTCTCAATGTTAGCCGTCCATGCAGAGATGGCTTTTGGCTACTGCGGCAGTGGTGTTAGCCGCTCTACAAGCGCCTCCTACCATGGAGTAAGCTTTTTAAAACAGGATCGATTTTGCGATCAAGTACATCCCGGAAGGTAACTGCGTCTGCGCTCAGCAGGGTAACGTGTCTGTCAAGTAGCATCATTTATCCGATCTCTCCCACTCATCTTTTTTGAGGTCCACCAGTTCCTTTATGAAGGGAAACGATTCAGGATCCCTCTTCAGTTCTGGAAAATACTTCTGAACCTTCTGCGGTTGTATCTCACCTTCCTCCCAGCCAATTGCTTCTTCGACTAAGCAGAAGTGGAACCCGGACGCTGACTTGCGTTCTTCATTTTCAGAGAGGGCTTCTGAAGCTTGTATGTAGTGACAGGGTACCGGTGAAGTGCTTGGGGTAGGATCGTTTATCGGCGGAGCCGTAGTCCCCAAAATGTACTCTCATGCGACTCTGTCGCTACTCTGGTGTCTGGCTCCTTCTCCTTGGTTGCTTCGTTGAAGCAATGTCTGGCAATGCTGGAGCCCCGCATACCCAGCAAGCATTTGCTGCGGGACGGGTATGGTAGTTCCCATCATGGTGAGATGATGGTGATCGTCTGCGGTGAGACCGACTATGAAGGGATCGGCTATGACGCGAGCGGCTACGTCTTGAGCGATGATAGCAGTAGGGTGATCTTGAGTGACTTCTGCGTGACCTTCTGCCACTGGATGCATGACTTGATCTCCCTCTATGCCGCAAGCTTGCGTCTCTTGACCTGGTAGGGCTGCCAAAGAATTCAGCGTTGGTGGTCAGGCTCTCTTTTTTGTCTCTTCTCTACCTACCTTTTTCGGATGGCCTCTATACCTAGCTGATGGTGGTCTGCGAGGGCAGTGGTCTCCATGAAGGGTGCAGAGGATACAGTCTTAAGGACAGTCTAGAGAAGATGAAACAGTACTACTAAAATAGGGCAGAAATAAAAGGAGCACTATAGAAAAAAAGAGCCAAAGAATCCTGCCAGGGAGAAAAAACCTGTGTTTAAATGTAATGAATCTCTGCAGAGCAGCAGCCTGTAACCCTATAGCAGAGTGTGCTGTGTTTTTAAATTTGCCGCTGCTATCATGGTGCTGAAGATACGCACACGCATGCGCAGAAGCGGTCCGATCGTTCCGGCGCCATCTTGGGTGAGGGCAGAGGGAGCTGCCGGCGTCATCACCTTGTTGCACGCATGCGCAGACCGACGGACAGGAGCGACAGCGCACACACACAGAGAAAAGTAAAACACTCAGAAAAGATCATAGTTTTGGTCTAAAATAGTAAGGAGGAAATATAGGTACAATGTGGACCATAATGGACCACTAGACATAGAAGTGGAGACCAATGCAAAAATGTAAGTTTCTTTAATGCTTATTGTCACATTGCCAGTACTTGCTGTTTGCAAAATAGTAAAGAGGAAATATAGGTACAATGTGGACCATATTGAGCCATTAGACATAAAAGTGGAGATCACTGCAAACATGTAAGCTTCTTTAAAGCCTGTCACATTGCCAGTACTTGTTGCTTGCAAAATAGTAATATATAGGTGCAATGTGGAGCAAAGAGACATAGAAGTGGAGACCACTGCAAAAAATGTAAGCTTCTTTAAAGCTTGTCACATTGCCAGTACTTGCTGTTTGCGCCCCTGAGACCACCAGAACGGGGTTCCCTCCATAGAAGCTCCTTTAGAGACTGTACAGGAGGGACTTCCAAACAGGAGAGGCTGAACCTGCTGGGGCGATTTGCGGTAAGAGGCATGCTTGCTTGTTCATCCAATCTGTCAGGTGAGGATAAAAAAGGAGAATGGTGCAGGGCGTCTCCCCTTCAAATTTATAGCTAATCAATCCTGTCAGGTTGTGGGGGCGGAGTCACAACCCCAGTGTGTGCTGCCATGAATGCGTCAGGAAAATGGAAGTGGAAGTGGAAATTGGAGTCCATTGACATTTCACGGCATCCTTGTGAACCGTAGCACAGTACTTTATTTTTCTAAAGCACTCTTAACCAAATGTTTTTTTTGAAAAGCAAATTCCAAATATAGTGAACATTTATTATACGGAGATGTTACCTCCTACGTCGTCTGTATATCACCCCAGTAAGGGGGGGGGGAAAAGCATTCCTCTGTCAACCCATTAGGGTTCCATTAGAACTTTGCTTTCATTACGTTTTTTTTTTTCTAATACTCACCGTTAAAGCCGAGTGTACAGAACGCTATATTCCGAGTCTGTGACAGAGTCTGACGCAGAAAGAAATAACAAAAAAAAAACTGTGTTTTTTTGATTTGTTTTCGGTTTAAAGGAACACTAAAGGTTCGTTTTTTATTAGATCAATTGATTGCTGTAAGCTAGAGCATTTTAATATTACTTACCTCGTTTTTCCTTTTGACTTCCAAAATACAGTAATCCAGGTTTAAAAATGCCATTTCCTGTCTCTCCTCTTCTTGCTTTCCACCAGCACCTCAATGGAGGAAAGCAGAATGTGCTCACCCCCTCCCCATGACTACAGCCCTGCGTGAAGATGCTCTCTTAACCCTCATAAGCATGGAGGCTAAGTCTAATAGGAACTGTAGTTCCCATTAGGCTGTGATGTAGTAAGAATGAACGTGCACTGCAAACCAGGAAGTCAGTGAGAATAACAATTCAGGAGTGACGGAGGTGAATAAAACAGCTCGATTTCAACAGGTATCAAACTAGTTATAATGCAAAACATTACTTTTTACTTTATCAGCTACTGTCAGACTTTAATTTAAGAGGAAAATATTTTTGTCTTTACAACCCCTTTAAGGGGTTTATTTTGTTAGTTTTGAAAAAAAAAAGCCATATAAAATGGGATAAAAGAGCAACATTATCCCTACCCAACGTGAAGAATAGGGGATGAATGCACTCCGGAGAAGTCAAATTCTTTACTGCAGTTCTGTTCGCGCCAAAGAAAAAACCTGAACCGCGAACCCCTATTAAATTCTATTGGACCCGAACTCGATAAATCAAAAATCCCCATTTTGAAGGCTTATATGAAAGTTATTGGCCACACAAAGGGGTATGGAGGCCCGGGTACAACCCTGGGGGACATGTATCAATGCGAAAACCTTTTTTTTTTTGTAACCACTTACCGACTGCCTCATGTACTTGTACATTGGCAGAATGGCACGGGCAAATAAAGCAACGTACAGGTTGCCTTGAATCTGCGGCCTAGTGGGCGCACGCGCCTTCCGCAAGCCCACGGGTCCCACGGATTCTACAAATAATAAGTAGAAGAATATGTAATGGCCTACACTGAGGATTTTTTTTTATATATATATATATTTTTTTTAGGGATATTTATAACAGCAAAAAGTACAAAATATAATATTTTTTTCAAAATTCACATATTTTTTTTGTTTATAGCGCAAATAATAAAAATCTCAGAGGTGATTAAATACCACCAAAAGAAAGCTCTATTTGTGGGGGGGGGGGACACAACAATTTTGTTTGGGTGCCACGTCGCACTACCGTGCAATTGTCAGTTAAAGCGACGCAGTGCCGAAACGCAAAAAAAAGGCCTGGGCATTGGGCAGCCAATTCTTCCGGGGGTGAAGTGGTTAAAGACTGGTTTTTACCACTTCCCGCCCGGTCAATAACAGATTGATGTCCGGGAAGTGGTTCTGAAATCCTGATTGGACGTCTTTTGACGTCCTGCAGGATTTCATGCCGCAAGCGCCCGTGGGGGCACGCATCGCGGCGATCGGTAATGCGGGGTGTCAGTCTGACACCCTGCATCTCCGATCTCGGTAACGAGTCTCCGGCGGAGCCTCGTTACCACGTGATCAGCCGTGTTCAATCACGGCTGATCGCGATGTAAACAGGAAGCGCCGTTGATGGCTCTTCCTCACTCGCGTCTACTCCAGATACCGAAAGCCAACTACAAGTCCAAAGGAGATAGAAGATTCGCTATCGGGCATAGATAGCCGCATTATCCTACAGATAATGCGGCTATCTATGCCCGATAGTGGGTGAAAATACCTGTCTTAGACAGGCATCTTCTCCCTCCCCCCCTGAA
Organism: Rana kukunoris; assembly: GCA_029574335.1. Classification (NCBI taxonomy): domain Eukaryota; kingdom Metazoa; phylum Chordata; class Amphibia; order Anura; family Ranidae; genus Rana; species Rana kukunoris. The sequence goes on along the minus strand of CM056057.1, from coordinate 5,472,582 downwards.
AGGTGCCAAATGTGACACCGGGGGGGGGGGTCCGGACAGTGTGGACCTGTGTGGACCTCCGCTTTAATATTAGTATAAGTATATTGCCTCGAACACACTGCTGGTTTTCCCAATGGGAAAACTTTGAGGAGGGCTTTTGGCTGGAAATCCCGGCCGTGTGTATGCTCCTCGCACTTTTTCCAACGAGAAGACTGCCCAAAAAAGCTTTTTTTGGCAGTTTTCCTGTCCTGAAAACCGGCCGTGTGTAGGGGGAAAGACTGACCGAGTAGGTTCTTTCCCCTCGGGAAATCCTGCACGTGTGTACGGGGCATAAGGGTTGAGGAAATAAACCTATTTAGCAAAATTCCGGGAATTAATCGAGACGGCTCTGTGAATACTTGGGTCATTCACACAGATTTTTTTTTTTTTTTTTTAAAACATAAAAAAATGTATGAGTTTAAAAAAAAGGTTATATTTTTTAAAAACATCCCTAAGTATTTCAGCTGCATGTGTAGACAATAAGAAATGCATTAATGATAATTGAAAGATTTGTACTGGAAAGGTCAGACAAACACTTCAGATTCAGAATTTTTTACAAGAATTTGATATCTGCGCTAAATTGAGAAAATCGGTAAGTAGAGGAAGAGTATAAAGGGTATAATGGCCCACTCCACGTAAAATGACGCAATTATACAATTTTTATAAACTGGTTTAAGTGGATCAGGAAAACACTTATGGATAAATACTTGAAGCTATAATAAAATGAAAGCTGAACTCTGGGAAAATGAATACATGGATAAAAAAAAATATATATATATAAAAGGCTTCTTTGTTTGTTTTTTTCAGCAAAAACGCGGGAGAACGCAGTCCCGGCACCTCCAGTACTGAATGATGCTGGGGGATCTATTTTTGTGTCAGGGTCTTTTAATGCTGGTGGTTCTTGTGGTTCTGGTAGGGATCTACTGTTGACAGAGAGGTCTCTTTTTTTTGTTTGTTTTTTTGTTTTTGTTTTTTTGTAGTAGCCCTTACACAAAAGGTCTTCAAAAGAGTGTAAGGACTTCAGCCTAGGTAGTATTATGTTGTACTGTCTTGGGTGGGTATACCCGTTGTACAGGCTGTGCAGCTGTTTAAGGGCCCACTGAGACTTTCCCCCTGTCTCCGACATCTCCTATAGCAATGATGGCGAACCTTGGCACCCCAGATGTTTTGGAACTACATTTCCCATGATGCTCATGCATTCTGTGGTGTACTAGAGCATCATGGGAAATGTAGTTCTGAAACATCTGGGGTGCCAAGGTTCGCCATCACTGTCCTATAGCATGCCCCTAGTCTCCAACATCTCAGACTTGGCAAGGGTAAGACCCTAAAACGGACTTTGTATACAGTTCTCATCTGATTTTTCACGGTGTGGCGCTTCAGCTTTAGATTAACTCTTTCCAGTCACAGCCCAGGGTGGTTGTGAAGGCCATACATTATTAGACCCCATACATCAACAGCTAATTGGATCATGCTGCATATAGTTTTTTTTTTTTTGCCTTCCTCTGGATCAATCATGGGTATCGGCAGGGGTGTATTTAGGTTTTATGCTGCCCTAGGCCTGACTAAACTCGTGCACCCCCTAATTTAAATATGACCCACCCCTTCCTGTCAAGGCCACACCCATTGCTGTTTAAGACCCACCCTGATTTTTTCAAGTGGGGACAATAGTTCTGGTGGCCTGGGGGGGGAGAATGGATTCCCTTAATTTACATAGATTTCCTCTCACTTCCTGTTTGGCTATGGGACAGGAAGTGAAGGGAAATCTCTGCAATGGGACAGGGATGGTAAAAAATTTGGAGCGATGCCCCCCGCCCCCCACAGTTGCAGAATGCCATCCGCCCACATACTGGAAGCAGTGCGGCCGATTTTTGGGTGTGCTAAACTAATTTGCCTAACAGTGTAGCGCAAGCCGGCGGGGACACTGTCCGTGCTGCCCCCTGCAAAGTGCTGCCCTAGGCCTGGGCCTTGTTGGCCTAGGCCAGGATACAGCATTGGGTATAGGGTTCCGTTTATGAAGGCTTTCCATTTATTTGTTAAATTTTCCTTGGGGGGCGGGGGGGTCCATTTCCAACGGCAGCCACCTGGGCTCCGCCTCTTGTTTCTTCCCATTGCCGAGTGACCAGGCTCCACGAGAGCTGGCGGCGGAGATCATCACCAGTGCCGGCCCCGGACCTCTGTCGGCGGCTCTGGCGGTTCTCCGGGAGTCGAGACTATAACGGTCAGGGGTTAACGCCGTTTACGATATTAAATTCCACCAACCCACGACAGCTTATCGACACTCCACAATCCAGCAGACGAACCCCAATAACAAGACACAGCTCTGTTTGAGGTTCAAACGAATAGACTTTAATGGGAAACTCAGGCTTCTTATATACAGTTAGAAACCCCAATGAACAATGACTGAACTCTACCCACAACATGATGCAATGAGCCCCAATACACATCGTTTAGTCAGACTTTCTGGCACCAGATCTGACATAATTAACATGAGATAATTAGCTACAGCTGACAAGTCAGACATCGTGACTCGGCTTTTCTCACCTGCTATACAATACACATTCCTTTAGTAGACATAAGTCAGACATCTGACCTTTAGACTGTGCTAACTCACCATCAACATCTATCATCAATAGAAATTCACACAATACAGTGTCAATTAGCATAACACAATGAAAGATCTTTAGAAGCCAGACTAAGGTTAGTTTATATGACAGTAGCAGACTTAATTACCCCCTTAAAAGTCTGTGTTCCCACAGTGAAGGAATCACTCTTCTATTGACCTGTTGGGTTCAAAATCAACAACCTGTAATTAGTTCTTGCAGACATTCTTGAATATATTGTGGATTACAGACCCATGTTAAAACAATCCAACATATGTCCCTTATTTCCTGGCTCAGTCGGTGTAAGAGCTTCTGGGTCCCACGGTCCTCCCGTTACAGGGACAAATGCCAATTACCCAGGACAGAGTAAAAACGACACAAGGGTCTAAAGCCTCGTACACACGGGCAAGAATCTCATCAGGAAAAAACATTGTTTTTCCTGACGAGATTCTTGGCAAGAATCTCCTGTCGCCCGAGTGTACACACACCCGTTTCAAAAGACCGCGGTTCTTTTGAAAGGCAAGAACACAGTGACGTCATCGCGTATGACAAGCGTGCGCTGGTCACATTTGATGCCGTCGCCACCATCTTGCTTCACCCTACCTATGCCGTGGAAGCTACCGTGCATGCGTCAAAGTTCTTTCGAGTTTCCATGGCGACAGGTAAGTATACAGACGCTCTGGTTTCTCGTCGGGAAACAGACCGACAAGAATCTCAACGAGAAAATAGAGAGCAGGATCTCTATTTTTCTCGTCAAGATTCTGGGCAGATTTCCAGACGAGAAATCTGAAAGCCTCGTACACACGCTCGGCAAAGCTCTGCCAGCGGTTTTCTTGCTGGTTCTTGCCAAGAAAACCAAGCGTGTGTACGAGGCTTTAATCCCGGGAATGTCCCGGGAAAACCGGGACTGTTGGCATGGATGCAACTTCAAGAAATTTAATTCTGATTGGTTTTACAAACTTAGGACATGGTAACCGATCCTTTCCTTGCCTTATAGGAAACACTTTAATTTGTTTTTATTGTCTTGGTTTCTAATTTATACATCAACATAATTTACCAACTGAAAAGCGTTGGGGGAAAATCATCCCTGAAAATATGTACACTGATCATATAATGACAGCAATCAGCACTTTAACAGTCGGAACGCTCACATTTCTGCTTTCAAAGAACAGTCTTTGCTTATATAAATTGCGATATTTAATTAACAATAATTATCTTAAGGAAGGAGGCTGATGATACTTGAAGATTAACGAAATTAGCAGCAACAAAACCAGAAAACTTGCCAGCGAAATCACGTTAATGTATAAAAAGCATATAAGTAAAACTTCCATTAAGAAGGTTCTCTATCACACCTGCAACATAACTGCCGCTCACGGTTTAGGATGTAGGAAGTCCGTGTCTGATTTTATTATTCGCAAACAGATCTTGTGATACAAAAGTATCAAAAATATTAGATTTGTTTTGAGTAAAAGCGCAATAAAATAACTTCAAATCAATATAAATACTAGGGTTGTCCCGATACCGATACCAGTGTCTATACGCGGCGCGGCGGGGAACACACAGCTATTCAAATGAAAGCTGTAATGTTCCCCGCTGATTAGCTAGGCGGCGGCGGCAACGGCATCGGCATCTAGGTATGGGGAGACGTGGCTGCATATATGGGGGACATGGCTGCAAATTGTGGGGGGACATGGCTGCATATGTGGGGGGACATAGCTGCATATGTGGGGGGACATGGCTGCATATGTGGGGGACATGGCTGCATATGTGGGGGACATGGCTGTATATGTGGGGGGACATGGCTGCAAATTGTGGGGGGACATGGCTGCATATGTGGGGGGACATAGCTGCATATGTGGGGGGACATGGCTGCATATGTGGGGGACATGGCTGCATATGTGGGGGACATGGCTGCATATGTGGGGGGACATGGCTGCAATATGTGGGGGGACATGGCTGCAATATGTGGGGGGACATGGCTGCATATGTGGGGGACATGGCTGCATTTGGGGACACATTAAAAAAAAGTATCGGTATTCGGTATCGGCGAGTACTTGGAAAAAAAGTATCGGTACTTGTACTCGGTCCTAAAAAAGTGGTATCGGGACAACCCTAATAAATACAATATAATTTTTTTTACAAAAAATAAATAAATAATAATAATATTTTTTATATAACTCAAAATACATTTTCTTAAAAAAAAAAAAAAATGAAAAATACAATAAAAAAAATGAAAATAAAAATAAAATAAAAAGTTGGATCATTTTTAAATCTGCCTCTGAGTTTTCATCTACACCCAGGAGCTTCAGTCATTCTGGAGACCCGGTCACCTTGCCCAGAGTCTCTCTAAAGCTCACCCCTTGACCTGTTTTAGTGGTCTACCTATTCACGCTTATCCACGACCTCCGGAACATTTACCCCCCCCCCTTTCTGACCAGCCTATTTTTTGTGATATGGCACTGTGCTACTTTTAGACCCCTTTCACACTGAGTTTTTCAGGCAGGACAGCGCTAAAAATAGCGCTGCTATACCGCGTGAAAAACTCCCGCCCAGCAACTTCAATGTGAAAGCCGGAGGGCTTTCACACTGAGGCGCTGCGCTGGCGGGAAAGAAAAAAATCTCCTGCTAGCAGCATTTTTGGAACGGTGAGAAGAGCGGCATGTATACCGCTCCTTCAGCGCTCCTTCCCATTTAAAACTATGGGAAACCGCGGCAATATCGCCCGCAATGCGCCCCAGCAGAGGCGCATTGTGGGTGGTATTAACCCTTTATCGGGGTTAATACCGCACCACTAGCGGCCGATTCCCGCGGCAATCCCGGCGGTATAGCGCCGCTATTTTTAGCAGCGCTATACCGCCACCGCGGCTCCCGCTCCAATGTGAAAGGGGCCTAAGACCCCTTTCACACTGAAGCGTTTTTACAGTGTGTTAGCGTTAAAAATAGCGCTATTAAAACGCTCATAAAACGCTCTCCATGCATCTCAATGGACCCTTTCACACTGAGTCCTGCAAGCAGCATCTTTGGAGCAGCTTTTGAGCGCTGAAAAAACACTCCGAAAACGCCCCTCTCCATTGAAATTAATTAAAAATCGCTGTAAAAACGCCTTACCCTTTCACACCGAGGCACGGCAAAAACAGACTAAAACATTAGGGTCTTAGCGGTGCTATTACCAGCAGCACATTGGGATTGCAGATGAGGATTCAAAAAAACACTTGAATAACGCTCGAAAAACGCTCAAAAAACTTTTGAATAACGCTCGAAAAACACTCAAAAAACGCTTGAATAACACTCAAAAAACGCCCCAGTGTAAAAGGAGCCTAACTGACAATTGCGCAGCCGTTCAACGCTGTACCCAAATAAAATGTATGTTCTTTTTTCCCCACAAATAGAGCTTTATTTTGGTGGTATTTGATCTCCTCTGCGGTTTTTTATTTTTTCTGCTACAAACAAAAGAAGAGCGACAATTTAGTAAAAACGAAAAACAATATTTTTTTTTACTTTCTGTTACAAAACATGCCCAAAAAACCCCCCAATAAAAACAATCAAATTTCTAAGAACAGGAAACTGATACAATTTGCACAGGCTCACTAAAATTGGACAATAGAAGTGAATGTCTTGTAGAGGTGAAGAGCCAATATTGCTGTTATCTGAAGGTACACCTAGATGCGCTATCCTCAATCTCAGCACCCCTCCCTGAAGTGGTCACCTGAAGGATACGATCCATTATACTTCCCCGTATTTCTCCACCTTGAGTAGTTATACTTCCCCGTATTTCTCCACCTTGAGTAGTTTAAGTTTGTAGTTTTTTCAATAGAATATACAGTGGAACCTCGGATTGCGAGTAAGGCGGTTAACAAACGATTCGAAATACGAACACTGTATTTTTAAAAAGCCTAACTCAGTTTGCGAGTGTTGTCTCGCAAAACGTGCAGGATTCGGACCAAAGCGGTATGCAGTGCTGCGTTTAACCTGAGGTGGGGGGGGCGCCGGAGCCGAGCGGCTCGGAAAGACATGGAAATACTCCATTGCCGAGCCTTTCTGAGGTTTGCCTAGGTCAGCCCATCTGTCCTCGGGCCTTTCTGGCTGTCCTGCGCCCCCCACCTCTGGCCGCATGCGGTATTGCATCCCATTGAAGTCAACCCGGAACTAATTATTTTCGTTTCCATTGACTTCAATGGGGAAACTCGCTTTGATATGCGAGTACTTTGGACTACAAGCATTCTCCTGGAATGGATTATGCTCGTAACCCGAGGTTCCACTGTATTAGATCTCATAGGACTGTTACAATGTATGTTGTTTAACTAATCTAATCTAATCTAGCTGTGACATTCAGATAGTCAGGTCACAATTTGGCACATGGATTCATCCTGCCTTTTATCACCGGTTCAGGCTGGTGGTGGGGGTGTAATGGTGGGGGGGATATTTTCTTGGCACACTTTGGGCCCCTTAGTACCAATTGAGCATGGTTTAAACCCCACGGCCTACCTGAGTATTGTTGGTGACCATGTCCATCCCTTTATGACTACAGTGTCCCCATCTTCTGATGGCTCCATTAAGCAGGATAATGTCACCAAGTCACAAAGCTCCAATCATCTCACCACTGGACAATGAGGTCACTGTCCTCCAATAATCTCACCACTGGACAATGAGGTCCCTGTCCTCCAATCATATCACCACTGGACAATGAGGTCACTGTCCTCCAATAATCTCACCACTGGACAATGAGGTCCCTGTCCTCCAATGGCCTCCACACTCACCACATCTCATCCAATAGAGCACCTTTGGGATGTGGTGGAATGGGAAGATTGGCATTATGGATGTGCAACCAACAAATCTGCAACTGTGTGATGTTATCATGTCACTATGGACTAAAATCTCTGAAGAACGTTTCCAACACCTTGTTGAATCTGTGCCTCGAAGAATGAAGGCAAAAATGGTCCAACCCGGGAACTAGCAAGGTGGACCTCAAAATATCTGAGGAACGCTTCCAACACCTTGTTGTATCTATGCCTCGAAGAATGAAGGCAAAAGGGAGTCCAACCCGGTACTAGCAAGGTGGATCTCAAAATTTCAGAGGAACGTTTCAACACTTTTTTAAATCTATGCCATGAAGAATGAAGGGAAAAGGGAGTCCAACCCGGTACTAGCAAGGTGTACTTAATAAAGTGCCCAGTGAGTATGTAGCCTATGTTTTTTTTTTTTTGTTTTTTTTATGTACCGGCCTACACCTAAGACAGAAAAGTTGCAGAAGCTCCATTTCAACCAGCAGAGATGACTCTCTAGTTGACCTCCATTCATAACCTGGTGCCTTCATCAGAACTCTTATCAATTTATACAGCAATGAGCACCAATATATTCGATTTGACTTAAACATAACCTTGACATTTGCAAACATAAACACTCATAGAGCGAGGCATTTAATTAGCTCTTTGATTAATTAGTCAGCTTATGAGTTTGTGTCTTACCCCCCAGAGTAGCAGAGACCACTAAGTGGGTGCCGTATTTCTTGATGATGGTGTCGATTATCTGATGAGTGCTTGGCCTCCTTCCTAGAAGCCTCAAACTCCGCTGAAATTCAGGCATCAAGGGCAAGATACTTTTCTGAGGCTCCTTACGATCCACTGCTATGTTCCTCACCTTCCAGCGGGCAAATTCCCTTTGAAACAAATATAGGAAAGCAGTATTAGACATGAAAAACAAAAATTAATTCTGACAGAATTACAGCCTAAAGAGCTTCTTTACCCTCCCCACTACTATTTTGCTGGGTTGTCCTCAATTCAGATATTCACCCATCCAGCGGATCCAGAGTTGACCTGCTGAGGTCCTCTTCTCAGCAACTGATATTCAGGGCCAGTCAGTGGTGGTGCATCCATAAAGGGTGCAGGAGCGCTGCCCCCCCCTCTACTGCACCGCTCTAATCCCTTCGCTGCTGAAACCCCCTATTCAGGTGTCCGGTCCCTTTTCTGGCACCTGTATTACAGCGGCAGGGGGTGTATTTTGGAAGCACCTGATTAGAGCAATTGGCTCTAATAGGCGTCCAAAAATGTGAGAAGCGAGCGCAACAATTTGCGTTCGCTTCCCACTCAGCTGTATGTTAGCAAAACAAAGGAATTTGCTTTGCTAACATTGAACCCCCTTTCAGCCAATCAGGTGCACTGGGTCTGTGTTACTTGTCACCTGATTGGCTGAAATGACAGGCACTGTGTTTGGACGCCTATCAGGCATCCAATCAGTGCAGAGGACGAGAGGAGGAGCGAGCGGGTGAAGACATCGGTGTCAGAGAAGAAATAGAGGACACACCACTCGCCGCCTGTCGGTTTCATCCACTGCCCACCCAAGATAAGATAGACGGGGGGCACAGTGGCAACACTTGGGGCACAGTGACAACATTTGGGGCACAGTGACAGTATTTAATGTGCAAAGTGGCTGCATTCTATGGGCAAAGTGGCGGCGTTTGATGACACAGTGGCTGCGTTTGATGGGCACAGTGGCTGCGTTTGATGGGCACAGTGGCTGCGTTTGGCACAGTAGCTGCATTTGATGGCACGGTAGCTGCATTTGATGGGCACAGTGGCCGTGTTTGATGGGCAAAGTGGCTGCGTTTGATGGGCAAAGTGGCTGCAGTTGGTGGCACAGTGGCTGCGGTTAATAGGCACAGTGGCTGCGGTTGATGGGCACAGTGGCTGCGGTTGATGGGCACAGTGAGGCTGCAATTGATGGGTGTAGTTTTTTTTCAGAATTTTTCAGTTTGTTTGCGTCCCCCCCAAAATTTTGAGCACCAGTCGCCACTGGAGCCCTTCTTCATTTGTGAGATCATCAGGAGGTGCCCAGCTCTTCCTGGTTCAGCTACAGCCTTCCAATGATGCCCTCCTCCCTCTTCTACTTTACATGCAGTGCTCCCGTTGCCTCCTGGGATAGGCACGTCAAATATCCTAGGAGGCACTGGGGGCACTGATATCATTTGCTTAGGCGATCTCAGGAATGGGGGGCAGGCCGAAAACTTTGCCAAGACAAAAAGTAAGCAAACAAAAAAAAAACTATGGGCCAGATTCAGGTAGATGAGCGCATCTTTGCTCTGGAGTAACGCTTCTCATTTACGTTACGCTGCAGAAATTTTAGGAGCAAGTGCTGTTATTCATGAAGCACTTGCTCGTAAAGTTGCGGCAGCGCATCGCAAATGAGCCGGCGGAATTTCAAATTGGGCGGGTACGGGGAGTGTATTATTTAAACTAAGCGCGATCCCACGGCGAACGTACTGCGCATGCGTCGAGTGTCAATGCATCCCAGTGCGCATGCTCCAAATTCTGTCAGTGAACGTCAATGACGTCACATCCCCATTCATGAAAGTTTTACGCAAGTGACGCGATTTTTTTTTTTCCGTCGCGATGACTATACTTAACATAGGATACTCCACTAGGGGGCTGCTTTATCTTTACGCCGTGTATCGCTTACGGAAACGTCGGAAAGTCACTGCGTCGCGCCCGAATACGATCGTCAATTGGCGATTCCCGCTGATTAACATATTTTTTCAGCGTAAATCAGCGGGAACGCCCCCGGCGCCATTTTTAAATTAAAGTTACGATGCTATGGCGAAATTCAATTGCGCCGATCGCATCGGAACTCCAACCCGGCGTTTCTTGTTTTCTGGTTACAGAAAACAGAAACGCTGGCTTAAAGTGACAGTTAGGCTGGAGTATCACAGACCTGAATCTGGCCCTATTTGTATAATGGGGAGGGGGTTTGGGGTGGAATAAAGTTGTTTTTGAGGGTTAAGAACCACTTAAAGCTGGTCATACACAAGGAGATTTTCTAAATGATATTATTTTGCTATTTTGGGCTAGATTTTATTTAATGATAACAAAAAAAATCTTGATATATTCATTACCATTAGCCTCCAAATGAAAGCCTAGTTTGTCTTGAACAAAACTATGAAAAAAATTCAGAAATAAAAACAAAACTATGAAATATAAGACTATAATTAATATAATAAAAATAACACTAAGTAGTTGCGAAGATAACTATTTGAATCTGAATGACTGTGGTTGAGTTCAGCTTTAATTTCTGAAATAAATTTATGTTAAAAAAAATCTGAAATGTTAAAAAAAAAAATTATTAACAAGTGTTGCGTCATTATAAACGATGATAAAACTATGATTAATATCATATAAATAACGCTAAATATTTGCAAAGATACAGTATGTACAGATGCACAGCACAATTATACTACGTGAATCTTAAAAAACATGATTTAAAAATACATTTAATTACTTTTTTAATAAATACATAACTGTATTAATTTGTTGTTGTTTTTTTTTTTTTATTTATATCTGGCTGGAGTTCAGCTTTAATTCCAGTTAGATGTCATTTGAACAGCCACTTGTCAAAATTTTTCCATGTAGAAAGCACAACGAAAATCCATTATAAAGAGTAAATAAGGCTACAGTTACACCTTCGACAGCTGCTCCACCCTGCATTTTTGTGTTTTTGTTTTGTGGCGCGTTTTTTGGAGCACATTTGAATTGGCCTCCCTCCACTCCAAAAATGCTCCAAAGAAGACCATGTACCAAATCTTGGCACAGAGCCAAGCGTTGTTTGAGGTGCCATCACAAAATATTGGCATTGCAAAACGTACCCCGCGCGATTCCGCCCTTGATTCCAGTACGCTCAGACGTGAACAGAGCCTAGAAGAAGGCTACAAAGGTGGAGAATCTAGTCGTGTGACTCTCAAACCCATGTAATCAGCCAGCTTTGTCGCTCAACAATCGAGGCAAAATCACACCACGTTTGGGGTGCCATTTTGAAATGTTGGTATCACAAAATGCATCCCACGCTATTCCGCCCATGATTCCAGTACACTCAGGTGTAAACAGAGCCTAGAAGAAGGCTACAAAGGTGGAGAATCTATTCGTGTGACTCTCAAACCCATGTAATCAGCCAGTTTTGTCGCTCGACCATCGCTGCAAAATCACACCGCGTTTGAGGTGCCATTATTAAATATTGGCATCACAAAATGCATTCCACGCTATTCCGCCCTTGATTCCAGTACACTAGGTGTAAACAGAGCCTAAAAGAAGGCTACAAGGAGGAGAATCTAGTCGTGCGTCTCTCAAACCCATGTAATCAGCCAGTTTTGTCGCTTGAAATTTGAGGTAAAAACAATTATTTTTTGAGGTGCCATTACGAAATATTGGCATCGCAAACGCACCACATGTGATTCTGCCCTTGATTCCAGTACGCTCAGGTGTGAACAGAGCCTAAACGAAGGCTACAAGGTGGAGAATCTAGTCATATGACTCTCAAACCCATGTAATCGGACAGTTTTGTCGCTCGACAATCGAGGCAAAATCACACCACGTTTGGGGTGCTATTTAGAAATAATGGCATCGCAAATGCACCCCACACTATTCCACACTTGACTCCAGTACGCTCAAGCGTGAACAGAGCCTAAAAGAAGGCTACAAGGTGGAGACTCTAGTCATGTGACTCTCAAACCCATGTAATCAGCCAGTTTTGTCGCTTGAAAATTGAGGTAAAAACTATTTTTTTTGAGGTGCCATTGCGAAATATTGGCATCACAAAATGCATCCCACGCTATTCCGCCCTTGATTCCAGTACGCTCAGGCGTGAACAGAGCCTAAAAGAAGGCTACAAGGTGGAGAATCTAGTCATGTGACTCTCAAACTCATGTAATTAGCCAGTTTTGTTGCTTGAAAATTTAGGTAAAAAAATTTTTTTTTTTAGGTGCCATTACGAAATATTGGCATCTCAAATGCACCTCACGCGATTCCGCCCTTGATTCCAGTACGCTCAGGTGTGAACAGAGCCTAAAAGAAGGCTACAAGGTGTTGAATCTAGTCATGTGACTCCCAAACCCATGCAATCAGCCAGTTTTGTCGCTCGACAATCGAGGCAAAATTGCACCGTGTTTGAGGTGCCATTACGAAATATTGGCATCACAAAATGCATCCCACGCTATTCCGCCCTTGATTCCAGTACGCTTAGGCGTGAACAGAGCCCAAAAGAAGGCTACAAGGTGGAGAATCTAGTCATGTGACTCTCAAACCCATGTAATCAGCCATTTTTGTTGCTTGAAAATTGAGATAAAAACTATTTTTTTTTTTAAGGTGCCATTATGAAATATTGGCATCGCAAACGCACCTCACGCTATTCCGCCCTTAATTTCAGTATGGTTAGGCGTGAACAGAGCATAAAAGAAGGCTACAATGTGGAGAATCTAGTCATGTGACTCTCAAACCCATGTAATCAGCCAGTTTTGTCGCTCAACTATCGCTGCAAAATCACACCATGTTTGAGATGCCATTATGAAATATTGGCATTGCAAAACACACCCCACGCGATTCCGCCCTTGATTCCAGCATGGTTAGGCATGAACAGAGCCTAAAAGAAGGCTACAAGGTGGAGAATCTAGTCGTGTGACTCTCAAACCCATGTAATCAGCCAGTTTTGTCGCTCAACAATCGAGGCAAAATCACACCGCGTTTGGGGTGCCATTACGAAATATTTGCATCGCAAGCACGCCCTAGACGATTCCACCCTTGATTCCAGTACGCTCAGGTGTGAACAGAGCCTAAAAGAATGAGAAAAAAATTAACTAGGGCAAGTTATTGGACTTTTCAGGCACTATAAAAAATGTATTTAGACACAAGGGTGTAATTAAACATTAAAAATTAGACGTTCCATAGGAACAGTCTGGCAAACTAATTACACATTTCAGGGTACCTCCAGAGTAATACAAGAAAATTGTATAGCCATAATAATTAAATTAAATAATACAGGGATTTTTTTAATTAAATTAAAGAAATCAATTAAAATAATCGATAAAAAATATTATTGATAGTATAAGTATCCTGTATAGACGGAGGAGGTGCAGACATGAAAAAGTCTGCAAGATGGATCTTGCGATGTGGAGACTCGACCGGTTTCGCGCGTCTTACAGCGCTTCTTCACGGAGTCTTTTGAATAGTTTGAGAGAGTATTAAAACGTCTGTGTAGTCCAATGATGGGTGTAGAGCTTAAGAGAATAAATTTCTTATAGTAAAGCTCAAATAGGGGTCCGGGCTGCTGGACAACTAAATAAATAGCCCTTGAGGGTAAAGGATCTGGGATGAAGTGCTGCCAACACAAGGAGGCCAAACTGAGCATCCTTGAGAACGGTGTATTTGCGAGATGGTAGTGTTAGCAATGGAGCTTTTTGGGCTGGTAGCACAAAGTAAAGCTGGTCAATCCAGATGGCGTCGATGGCAGCATTAAAGATCCCTCAGTCTCCCAGGAGACTGCAGCCTAAAAGAAGGCTACAAGGTGGAGAATCTAGTCATGTGACTCTCAAACCCTTGTAATCGACCTCTCCTCCAATCACAGAATGATAGACAGAGAAAATTCTGTAGGACATTGCATACTCTAACTATTACCTCCATTTTTCGAATGGGCTATAAAGGTCCCCATGGGTCTTTATATTAATACTGCACAACAAAACACATATCATTAAAGAGATAATTAAAAGTTCCAACCTGTAAATCTTGTATCTAGTTGAGTAGCCCTGCCGGTGCCTCTCCACAAAGGACAGGTAACTCCGGGAATGATGAAATGGTCCTCGATCAGAGATAATCCAGTCAAACTCTTTGGAGACATGTTCCTGGGATTGGAATGATTTCTGAACTGTGATCTGCTCCCAAATAAACAGGAAGGAGAGCAACTTGAATAGACGCCAGCTCATGCTTCTCCCTCTGCTTCTCCCCTCTCATTATTGCTCCATTTTTTGGAGTCCTGCACGGGGAAGACAAAAAGGAAAGAAACAGTTGTTAAAAATGTGAATGCATTGGTCTTCAAAAATGGTAGCATGATATGGTGCTAGTAATGGTTTGACAATAGAGTCAAGAAGGTTAAAGAGAAATTGTAATGATCTTGGGTTAATTTTATTGCTTATTACATTTTAAAACGGCAAAAGGGGGGCACTTCCCCAATAACCACCAATGACCATGGAACATGTCTTGCTCCCATGACCATCAATATAAGGGAGCACTTCTTCACTGATCACCAATGTTGGGGAAAGTTTCTCCATTACCACATTCCCACACTTTGAAAAAAGGTTTTTCTATATATACCTATTACTTTGGGACAAAGGATTCCCAGAGCACTATAGGATCACTAATGAAATGGCACAGCAGAAGTAGCTCCCTTTCAGACATGGCTAGCTCTGAAATTTGGGGCTGAGCCCTCAGAAAAGGAGGAGCTTTTGTTCTAACTCAGACTTTTGCATTATTCATGGTTCTGTGGTGTGCCAGAGTTTCTTCGTATGTTATTAAGGGTTGTGTTAAGCAGTGAAGGGAGCAGATTGAGGTTCTACCAACTCTGACCATCAGTGTAAGGGAATTTTTTCACCAACTTCCCAATGTATAGGGACTTCTCCATCAACTATTCAATGTAAAATGTCTTTTCCACCAACTACCCAATGTATGGGGACTTCTCCATGAACGTTCCAATGTAAACTGGCCTTTACACCAGCTACCTAATGAAAATTGGCTTTTCACTAAAGGCATGGGGACTTCTCTATCATTACCCAATGTAAAATGGCGTTTCCACCAACTACTCAATGTATGGGGACTTGCCCATCAACCACCCAATTTGAAATAACTTTTCCACCTACTACCCAATGAAAAATGGCTTATCCGCCAACTACTCAATGTATGGGGACTTATCCATCAACTAATCAATGCAATTGTACTTCTACATCAACTATCCACTGTAAAATGGCTTTTCCACAAACTACTCAATGTATAGGAACTTGCTCATCAACAACCCAATTTAAAATAACTTTTCCATCGAATACCCAATGTAAGGGGACTTCTCCATCAACTACCCAATGTAAAATGGCTTTTCCACCAACTACTCAATGTATGGGATCTTCTCCATCAACTAATCAATGCAAGTAGACTTCTCCGTCAACATCCAATGTATAATGGCTTTTCCACCAACTACTCAATGTATGGGGACTTCTATATCAACTACACAATGTAATATGGCTTTTCCACCAACTACCCACTGTTTGATATATTTTGATACAGAAAAAGGGGGCACGTCCCCAATGGGTACCAATGACCAAGGAAAACGTCTCTATCCCCTGACCATCAATGTAAGGGGGCACTTTTTTACTAATCACCAATGTTGGGGGACATTTGTCAATTCCCACACTTTGAAAATTATTTTTTAATAAAAAATAAATAAAACTATATACTTATTACTTTGGGATAAAGGATTCCCAGAGCAGCACTATAGGATAACTAAAGAAATATCACAGCAGAAGCAGCTCCTTTTCAGACATAGCCATCTCTAAAAAATTGGGGCTGAGCCCTCAGAATAGGAGGAACTTTTGCTCTAACTCAGACTTTAGCATCCAGGGTTTCTCCAAACATTTTTAAGGGTTGTCTTAGGCTGTTAATTGCAGCAGATTGATGTCCCACCAACATTGGCCACCAGTGTAAGGGGGCTTTTCCGCCAACTACCCAAATGTTAGCAGGCTTCTCCACCAACTACCCAATGTGAAATGTTTTTTCTACTAACTACCAAATGTACGGGGACTTTTCCATCAATTACCCAATGTAA
This sequence comes from Rana kukunoris, assembly GCA_029574335.1. NCBI lineage: Eukaryota > Metazoa > Chordata > Amphibia > Anura > Ranidae > Rana > Rana kukunoris. Next base: position 5,456,344 of record CM056057.1, on the reverse strand, counting down.
AATGGCTATTACTGCAAGGCGGCACTTCTCCACCAACCACCAATGTCAGCCACCAATCTTCACCGACCACTAATGCAAGGGGACATTTCTCCACTGCTCATCATCAATGTTAATGGGGCACCACTCAACTGAACATGTGTATAAGGTGCCCATCTCTATGAACTATCAACAAGAGGGGACATTTTTTCCATTGTCCAACTATGTAAGGTGGCACATATCCACTGATCACCAAAGCAAATGGGTACTTTTTCACTAACCATCGATGTCAAGGGAACACTTCTCCACTGACCACTAATATAAGGGGGCAACTCTTCACTGACCAACAATGTAATAGGCACTTCTTCTTGGCTGACCACCAGTATAAGGGTGCACTTCTCCAATGACCACTAATGACCAGGAAACACTGAGCACCAATGTAAGGGGACACTTCTTCTCTGATCACAATGCAAGGGGACACGTCTTCATTGATCACCAATGTAAAGGGACACGACTCCATTCCCACATTCTTTATCCTTGTATTTATTACTGTATATCCTCGAGTATAAGCCGACCCGAATACTACTGTAAGCCTCACTGTGCCCATTTGCAGCCTCACTGTGCCCAACTGTAGCCTCACTGTGCCTGTGCCCATTTGCAGCCTCACTGTGCCCATTTGCAGCCTCACTGTGCCCATCTGCAGCCTCACTGTGCCCATCTGCAGCCTCATGTACCTTGTTGCATGCTGTACTCATGTACCTTGTTGCAGGTGTTTCGTTCAAAAGTTCCAACTTTTCCTGCTGTGTTAACTGTAGTCAACAGCGCATCCTTCGTTTAACGCACGTTAATCCCCCATGCACACCAAGAAAGACCTTCTCGTGGACGTGCTCGCGCATGCGCAGTACACCCGGCAATGACCGCCGAATACAGTTAACAAAGCGGGAGACTCAAGTATTAGCCGAGGGGGACTTTTTCAGCACACAAAAATGTGCTGAAAATCTCAGCTTATACTTGAGTATCAACTTAATGATTGTAACAATGTACAACAATCTGTACATAATAATAGTTTTAGCAAGGGTTCCCTAAGACTTGAAGAATATTTCAAAGGTTCCTCCATGGTAAAAAAAAAGCTCATTCTGTTATTATGTTTACAACAGGTATTGTTCAACTCAGGTAGGCAAAAACTTCAATGAAAGGATCCTACAGCTCTAACGTGCTGGCTGGAGAAAATACGAAACCCTATTCCTATGTAAGGATTCCTAATCTTTATAAAAAGGTGGCATAAGAAATGGTTACATTTTTTTTGGATACTGGCAACTGCCAGGGACAGCAGGTGGTGGCGGTGATATAAGCTGTTTTTAGGTCACAGCACTTGCAAGTTGAGTGACAGTCGGTGGGAACAGGTGGTCCCATGCTGGTAATGTACTAAAACTGAGAAACACTTAAAAAGAAAGTCACATGCCTCATTTACAATGTTTCTGAATGTCTCACAAACCTGCATTCAGTTTTAAATTACCCTAGTTCCTAATTATAATTTAAAATTAATAGAAAAAACACCCACGCATGACCTTTGATATAAAAAGATAAGTAAATCACAAAAGCACAAAATTGTGAAATAAGGTCTAGGTAGCCCCTCAAGGGTTAGTTCAGATAAATAAGCCATAAATAGATATGTGCATTCCCGTTCGTACGAATGTTATTTTCGTACGAAAATGTTCATTTTCGTACCCGCGGGATAATGTGTACATACGAAAACGGTAAAGCACCAAAATACGAAAGCGACGGGATAACGGATGAGCCGCATAACGAACGACCGCAAATACGAACGAACGATCCGACGGGAAAGAACGACAAAACGAAAATGGCAAAATAATGAAAATGAAATCTGTATCAAGAGGTTTGCATTGTGTATTTTGTTTGAATCCGTTTTGTGTTCGTTTTCAGTTGTATGTTCATTGTTCAATGACATCTATAACAAAATAATTTCATTATGTATATTGAATGAATTCATTTTTCTGTTTTCTGTGTATTCAAAATACTAAAGGCAAATCTTTTGTTATAGGTGTCATATCAACATACAAAAATAACAAAAGAAACGTGTTCAAATGCAAATCTTTTGTTTATGTTTTTTTTAATGGCCAGAGAGTTAGGCTGGCCATACATGATACAATTTTCTGTGCAATTTTCTTTAGATTTACCTTCAACTATGTAGTGCAAGGGCCTGCCTGATTGCATACAATTGAAAGTGTTGTTTAGTTTGACCTCATATATGGTTTTTGGTAAATCTAAAAGAAAATTGTACAAGAAAATTGAACATGTATGGCCAGCCTCAGTGACTGAAAGCAGCTTCTCTTTTGTGCAGAATAGTGAGTACACTTGTACAGTAAAGCCTAATAAACTTTTCTGTGGATTTTCATCTGAAGGGAGATCAGTTGGCCAGACTTCTGAACCCAAAAATGGTTTTCTGATGCAGTTTAAAAACGAATGAATTTTCTAAAAACGATCGGAAAACGATCGTTTTTATGTTTGTTGTTAAAATAGTCTGACCAAGTGTGTGTGTTTTTAAACTGCATCAGAAAACCATTTTTGGGTTCAGAAGTCTGGCCAACTGATCTCCCTTCAGATGAAAATCCACAGAAAAGTTTATTAGGCTTTACTGTACAAGTGTACTCACTATTCTGCACAAAAGAGAAGCTGCTTTCAGTCACTGAGGCTGGCCATACATGTTCAATTTTCTTGTACAATTTTCTTTTAGATTTACCAAAAAACATATATGAGGTCAAACTAAACAACACTTTCAATTGTATGCAATCAGGCAGGCCCTTGCACTACATAGTTGAAGGTAAATCTAAAGAAAATTGCACAGAAAATTGTATCATGTATGGCCAGCCTAACTCTCTGGCCATTCAAAAAAAACATAAACAAAAGATTTGCATTTGAACACGTTTCTTTTGTTATTTCCGTATGTTGATATGACACCTATAACAAAAAATTTGCCTTCAGTATTTTGAATACACAGAAAACAGAAAAAGGAATTCATTCAATATACATAATGAAATTATTTTGTTATAGATGTCATTGAACAATGAACATACAACTGACACTAACAAAAGAAAAGCATTCAAGATACACAGAATGCAAATTGACGAAATTAATTATTGTCTAACAAGTAACAAACATGAATTAAACAGAATAACGAATCATCCCGCATGTACGAAAATAAAACGATAACGGAAATACGAAACGATCGGAATACGAAAAAATCACATCGTACGACAAACGAACGGGAACGACCGGGAAAACGGGCGTCTTACGAAAAACGAACGGAAACGAACAGACGGGACCATACTGTACGAAACGGAACAAAAAAAAACAAAAAAATTTTCTGTGCACATGTCTAGCCATAAATATAGCAGTTAATCAGATGTATATGACTAGAGGTGTAAGGTTTTCTGTTTCAGAATGAAGGTGCCCCCGATGCACAAAGCCAGCCCCGTAAAGACATGTTTTGACCAGTCTACACTGGAGGAGCTTGCATAGCCTGCAGAGAACCCCAATCTCAATCCTACGGAACACCTTCGGGATTAATTAGAACGCCAACTGTGAGCCAGAATCACATTCAAGGCCCTCTGCCTGACGCACAAGTGTGTACAAGGCATTGCCCCCCAATATCTATGTGAGAAAATAAAATCCCACAACCCCCATCGCGTTCTAGGATCAGCCAACCAAAATCTACTATAAATCCCCAAGGCCCGTTACAAGCGCAAAGGAGAATGAAGATTTGCAGTCCAAGGACCTTGACTGTGGAACCCATTACCAACTCGTATACGAACGGAAGAGAATCACCAGGCATTTAGAAAGAAACTCAAGACCCATCTTTTCTGAAGGCTTAATAGAAGGAAAATGCATACCAAGCGCCTTGAGGCAATTCAGTTCGCATTTGTAGCGCTATATAAGTTATTCACTCACTCAGATCTTCCCAACCAACATAAAGTACATCTGGGCACAAATTCCCACAGATGCTCTCCAAAATCTTGTGGAAAGCCATCTCAGAAGAGCGAAGGCTGTTAAAGTAAAAAAAGGGAGAACTTTATATTAACCACTTAAGGACCCCCGCACGCACATATACGGCCACAGAATGGCACGTACAGGCACAAGGGCGTAAATTTACGTCCCCGCCTGAGTGCGGTTCGGGGGTCCCATCGGGACCCCCTCCGCGGCGTGCGGGGGTCCCCCTACCTCTGGGAGCGATCCGGGATCTGCGGGCGGATGTCCGTGATATCCGCCCCCCCCCGCGATCGCTCCCAGCCAATGGGAGCGCGCTCCCAGCCTGTCACTTCCTCCTCCTGTGTTTACACAGGAAGGAGGAAATGATGTATTCTCTCATCGCAGCGCTGTTTCCCAGCGCTGCTGATGAGAGAAGACATCACAAGTAAGTGTGCACCAACACAACACTGACACACACTCACATAGGCATATTAACCCCTTGTGATCGCCCCCCCACCCCCCTGTCACAGTGTCACTGAATGCAGTGATTTAATCACTGCATTTAGTGTCAGTGTGACAGGCACTGTAAAAAACAGTTAGTGTTAGGTTCAGGATAGCCCCCCCACCCCCCCTAATAAAGTTTTAACCCCCTGATCACCGCCCTAGTTAACCCTTTCACTCCCTATTGCCAGCGTCACTAAGCGATCATTTTTATGATCGCTGTATTAGTGCCGCTGTTCCCGCTAGAGAGCTATTTTTTTTTATTGCGATTTTTTTTTTTTACTAAAGACATGTGGCTAAATACATTTTGGCCTAAATGTTTGACTAAAATTTAGTTTATTTGATTTTTTTTTTAACAAAAAGTAAAAAATAGTGTTTTTTTTTCAAAAATGTCGCTCTATTTTTGTATATAGCGCAAAAAATAAAAATCGCAGAGGTGATAAAATACCACCAAAAGAAAGCTCTATTTGTGGGAAGAAAAGGACGCAAATTTTGTTTGGGAGCCACGTCGCACGACCGCGCAATTGTCTGTTAAAGCGACGCAGTGCCGAATCGCAAAAACACCTTGGGTCATTTACCAGCGTATTGGTCCGGGTCTTAAGTGGTTAATGACCATGGTTTGACCATTTTGCTGGGGGAGGAACTCCTAGGGCCTGCACAGAGCCCTGACCTTAACTCTACTGAACACCTTTGGGCCATATTGGAATATTCATTGAGGACCAGGTCTTCTGGTCCAACATATGTACCTAACATCACAAATGTTCTTTTAGCTGATTGGGATCACATTCCTACAGGCACACTCCAAACTCTTGTGAAGAGCTTTCTTAGAAGAGTGGAGGCTGTTATTGCGACAAAGGCAAATTTTTTCAGGATTACCATTTGGGGTCGCAATTAATACCAATTTTTTTAAGGGTCCTTTCCCCCCTTTTGGTGTGCAACATCAGTACCTGACCTCACAAATGTTCTTTTAACTAAATGGACCCAAGGTCCTACAGATATCTCGTTGAAAGCCTTCCAAAAGGAGTGCAAGCTGTTATAGCTGCAAAGGAAAAGTAGCTTCAAATGAAAGTCCATGGTTTTAGAACTAGATGCCCAGAAGTTCATATAGGTGTGATGGTCAAGTGTTGAAAAGTTTTAGCCATATAGTTTACGATCATTAATCTTACATATATATTTATTTATATACAGTATATACTCGAGTATAAGCCAACCCGAATATAAGCTGAGGCACCTAGTTTTACCACAAAAAAATGGGAAAACATATTGATTCGACTATAAGCCTAGGGTGTCCATCTGCATGCCTCACTGTGTCCATGCCTCACTGTGCCCATGCCTCACTGTGCCCATGACTAGACTTACGTTTAACATGGGAGTATATAGAAGGGGTGACGGCTTTGAAAAATCAGTGCTTCCTGGCCGTAGGTCCCCCAGACTTGTAGAGGAGAACTGGGGCTACATGTGTGCCAAGTTTTGTGTCCAGGGGACCTATGGCCAGCCGGTACCAGGTCCCGAAAGTTACCGGAGAAATTACCATTTAACATGGGAGTCTATTGAAGGGGTGCCTGACTCCCCGGCTGTAGGTCCCCCAGACTTGAAGGGGAGAACTGGGGCTACATGTGTGCCAAGTTTTGGGTCCAGGGGACCGGGTCCTCAAAGTTACCGGAGAAATTAACATGAGAGTCTATGGAAGGGGTGCCTGACTTTGAAAAATCGGTGCTCCCCGGCCGTAGGTCCCCTAGACAACAAACTGTGCACACTTGTAGAGGAAGAGTGGGGCTAAATGCGTGCCAAGTGTCCAGGGGACCTACGGCCAGCCAGGTACCCAAAGTCCGGGAGATCAGGTGCAAAAAGGTGACCCGAGTATAAGCTGAGGGGGGCATTTTCAGCACAAAAAAATGTGCTGAAAAACTCGGCTTATACTCGAGTATATACGAGATATATATATATATATATATATATATATATATATATATATATATATATATATATATATATATATATATATATATATATATATATGTATACAGCGTTTGGCTAGATTTGGCATCAGAAACATCCCTTTCTCTGCTTGCAGAACTGAGTCTGAAACCTACCCACTCCATGCCAGAGAACTCCTTGTGACATTCTCAGCCATTGACCTTTACATCTCTGCTTCTGGAAGAATGGTCACACATTCCCATAGACACCCTCCTAAACCTTGTGGACGGCCTTCCCAGAAGAGTTGAAGCTGTTATAGCTGCAAAGAGCGGGGGCCAACTCAATATTGAAGCCTACGGACTAAGACTGGGATGCCATTAACCACTTAAGACCCAGACCATTATGCAGGTTAAGGACCTTGCCCCTTTTTGTGATTCGGCACTGCGTCACTTTAACTGACAATTACGCGGTCGTGCGACGTGGCTCCCAAACAATTTTGAAAAAAAATATATATTTTTAACTGTTTGCTATAATAAATATCCCCAAAAAAAGATATAATTTTTTTTCCCTCAGTTTAGGCCGATATGTATTCTTCTACTTATTTTTGGTAAAGAAAATCGCAATTAGCGTTTATCGATTGCTTTGCCCAAAATGTATAGCGTTTACAAAATAGGGGATAGTTTTATGGCATTTTTTTAAATATTTTTAAAGTTTTACGGCGATCAGCGATTTTTTTCATGACTGCGACAATATAGCGGACACGACGGACAATTTTGACTCATTTTTGGGACCATTGTCGTTTTGACAGCGAAGAGTGCTATAAAAATGCACTGTTTACTGTGAAAATGACAATGGCAGTGAAGGAGTTAACCACTAGGGGGCGCTGTAGGTGTTTCTAACTGTAGGGGGGCGGGGCTAGACGTGTGATGTCAGTGATCAACTTTCCCTATATCAGGGAACAGACGATTACTGACATTGCCACAGTGAAGAACGGGGAAGATGTGTTTACACTCACCTCTCCCCGTTCTTTAGCTCCTGTGACCGATCGCGGGACACCGGCGGTGATTGGGTCCGTAGGTCCCGCGGGCGCGGTCATGGAGCTTCGGACCATGTCCTAACCACGTAAGGACCCCTTCACGCCGATATACATCTGCAGAAGGGCACGGCTGGGCACAAGCACGTACCTGTACGTCCTCTTTAAGAGCCCAGCCGTGGAGTCGCGAGTGCGCTGGCGGCGGCGCGCTCGCGACCCCACAGCTGGGCTCTTAAAGCCGTGCACTTCTGCAGACGTATATTGGCGTGAAGGGGTCCTTACGTGGTTAAAGTTCATGTGCGTCTAAAGCAGTGGTTCTCAACCTGGGGGTCGGGACCCCCTAGGGGGTCGAATGATGATTTGCCAGGGGTCACTGAATCCTGGGCTGTTCCAAAAGCCTGCACCACTCTCCCAGCCTTTTTACCCACTCAGCCTCTTCGCAGGCACCCATTCAGTTCATGGCATGGCTGGGGGGGAAGAGACTAGAGGTCAGCTGACTGGTCATGAATGTAAAGTGGGAGGGTCTGGAGAAGACCCTATCTCCTGATTTCGGCAAAGGTGTCACTGCTACGAGACACCACAAAGGGGTTTTAATATTGTACAAGTGGAAGGAACTCATGGAGCTCTAAATGTTAATGGGTTAGGGGCACAAATTTCTTGTCTTGCCTTGGGTGCTCACAACCCACGCTATGAAAATAATTTTACTGTTAGGGGTCCCCACAACCTGGGAAATTTTATCAAGGGGTCACGGCACTAAGAAGGTTGAGAACCACTGGTCTAAAGGCAGGTGTCCCAATACTTTTGGTAATATAGTGTGTATGCGTATAATTTTTTTTCTATACGTATACATAAATTGAGAACAGAGTAATAATGCCTATAGTAGTATAGATACCTTAGATGCCGCTCTAAAGTGACGGAGTGTAATACACCAAACAGGCAGATCTACGGTGAGATTAATGCATTTTAAAATGTAATTTAAATATACATATACATCACTAGACCCAGGATGCCCAGAGAAAGTCAGCGGGATGCTCAGTGGCGTTCTTCGTCAGGAACCATAATAAGTGATGTCATTAATCATGGTGTCTTCTTGGGAATGGGACCAAAAATAGTTAATGTAACCTTTATATCTTACATCATCGATGTACCTTTTATTTATTGCATAGCTGGAGACCAAGGTAACAAGGTGGGATCAGTCATTAGATATTCTACCAAAGCCCTTCTTGGTCATGTCTCATAGAGCCGCCTCTTGTTCTCTCTAGTCTCCGAAGCGTTGTTCTCGCACGCCAAGCAGTTTAATAAAACAAGGTATCCTGTACCTATAATCTGTACTAGTTTGCATTTGGATTGACTTAAGTCAGCAATATTTAATGAAGAGGATAATTGATTTGTTCTTGTATTTCAATATTTGTGCGATATGGTTTATGAACGTGCTGCAACACAAGCTTCTCATAACAAGCTGGCAATTAACATGTAAATGTGAAATCCCTACCCTGATCACTGATTGCTTTGGGGATTTTATAAGTCTGAGGAGATCAGGAAAAGAAAATGCATGTAGATATGTAAATATTAGCCGAGGGAGAACAAATGTAGCTGTACTAGTGAAAAAAAAAATAATGAAATACATAGAGCATGAAGGCATAGACACAAACACACGTCTCCAAACAACAAAAACAGGATCTAGCATCGGTCCCGCTTATTGGCTATAATAAATACAGTAGTCTTTCTCAACCTTTTTACCCCAGAGGGACCCATGAAATAATTTTTAGGTGTCAAGGAACCCCTATTAAAACCAGCTTATTGGTGGTCAGAGGGACAAATGGCCCCTTAGGTTTGTGTCCAATGGGAAGAATGCCCCTTACATTGGCAACCAATGATAAGAATGCTCCTTACATTGGCGATCAGTGAGAAGAATGTTCCTTACATTGGTGATCAGTGGGAAGAATGTCCCTTACATTGGTGATCAGTGGGAAGAATGTCCCTTACATTGGTGGTCAGTGGGAAGAATGTTCCTTACATTGGTGATCAGTGAGAAGAATGTCCCTTACATTGGTGATCAGTGAGAAGAATGTTCCTTACATTGGTGATCAGTGGGAAGAATGTCCCTTACATTGGTGATCAGTGGGAAGAATGTCCCTTACATTGGTGGTCAGTGGGAAGAATGTTCCTTACATTGGTGATCAGTGAGAAGAATGTCCCTTACATTGGTGATCAGTGGGAAGAATGTCCCTTACATTGGTGATCAGTGAGAAGAATGTCCCTTACACTGGTGATCAGTGAGAAGAATGTCCCTTACATTGGTGATCAGTGAAAAGAATGTCCCTTACATTGGTGATCATTGAGAAGAATGTTCCTTACATTGGTGATCAGTGGGAAGAATGTCCCTTACATTGGTGATCAGTGAGAAGAATGTCCCTTACATTGGTGATCAGTGGGAAGAATGTTCCTTACATTGGTGATCAGTGGGAAGAATGTTCCTTACATTGGTGTCCAGTGGGAAGAATGTCCCTTACATTGGTGATCAGTGAGAAGAATGTTCCTTACATTGGTGATCAGTGAGAAGAATGTTCCTTACATTGGTGATCGGTGGGAAGAATGTTCCTTACATTGGTGATCAGTGAGAAGAATGTTCCTTACATTGGTGATCGGTGGGAAGAATGTTCCTTACATTGGTGATCAGTGGGAAGAATGTCCCTTACATTGGTGATCAGTGAGAAGAATGCTCCTTACATTGGTGATCAGTGAGAAGAATGTCCCTTACATTGGTGATCAGTGAGAAGAATGTTCCTTACATTGGTGATCAGTGGGAATAATGTCCCTTACATTGGTGATCAGTGAGAAGAATGTCCCTTACATTGGTGATCAGTGGGAAGAATGTCCCTTACATTGGTGATCAGTGAGAAGAATGTTCCTTACATTGGTGATCAGTGAGAAGAATGTCCCTTACATTGGTGATCAGTGAGAAGAATGTCCCTTACATTGGTGATCATTGAGAAGAATGTTCCTTACATTGGTGATCAGTGAGAAGAATGTCCCTTACATTGGTGATCAGTGGGAAGAATGTTCCTTACATTGGTGATCAGTGAGAAGAATGTCCCTTACATTGGTGATCAGTGGGAAGAATGTTCCTTACATTGGTGATCAGTGGGAAGAATGTTCCTTACATTGGTGATCAGTGAGAAGAATGTCCCTTACATTGGTGATCAGTGGGAAGAATGCTCCTTACATTGGTGATCAGTGGGAAGAATGTCCCTTACATTGGTGATCAGTGAGAAGAATGTTCCTTACATTGGTGATCAGTGGGAAGAATGCTCCTTACATTGGTGATCAGTGGGAAGAATGTCCCTTACATTGGTGATCAGTGAGAAGAATGTTCCTTACATTGGTGATCAGTGGGAAGAATGCTCCTTACATTGGTGATCAGTGGGAAGAATGTTCCTTACATTGGTGATCAGTGAGAAGAATGTCCCTTACATTGGTGATCAGTGAGAAGAATGTCCCTTACATTGGTGATCAGTGAGAAGAATGTTCCTTACATTGGTGATCAGCGAGAAGAATGTCCCTTACATTGGTGATCAGTGAGAAGAATGTCCCTTACATTGGTGTCCAGTAGGAAGAATGTTCCTTACATTGGTTTCCAATAGAAAGAATGCCCTTTTTACTAAAGGGTTCCCCCAGAGGGTACTTTCAAGTAACAAGAGAAAGGAAGCCAATCTCCGCTAAAAGCCTGGTGTATGTTTATTGAAATATACCATGCACAAGCAGATCCACCAATCTCAAGTGCCTTAATTTGTTTCACTCCATCTGGAGATATTTGCAGACTGTAGCCTATCAGCCCCAGATGGAGTGAAACACATTAGGGCTCATGAGACAGATGGATCTGCTTGTGCGTGATATATTTCAATAAACATAAACAGGGCTTTTAATGGAGAGTGGCCTCCTTATCAATTGAGAGAGACAGACTTTATAGAGCAGCTAGCGACTGCTGGAGGCCTGCACCCAGCGTTGGTGAGGTGAGGGTGAGGTATACCTGTAGCAGGACTGAACATCTGTCAGCGTATATAAGTTCCTCCACAGTCCTAGCAAGCTCTGGAGGAAGCTTAGGGTTCTGTGGAACACTGGTTGAGAATTCATTAATTATAAATAGAAGAGACATGGCATAAAATATTATGTGTGTATACCAGCTATTCTCAACCAGTGTTCCATGGAAACCTAAAGTTCCTCCAGACGTTCTTAGGGCTGTGGTTGATTGACCTCCTATCTGAAGATGCCTTCATTGTTCCGAAGCCAAAAGATCATTGGTGTCATACAGTTGGATCTGCCAAGTGGTGTGGTTCTGGAATAATGATGGGTCAATCAGCCACAGCCCTAGCAACCTGTGGAGGAACTTTAGGGTTTCACAGAACACTTGTTGAGAATGGCTGATATACAAAGATAGAATAATATACTGTGCCTGAAAATTGGAGGAGAGCACTCCTATGGCCACAACCTTATAGAGGTTTAGTATAGAAACGAAAATGGGGCAAAAGTAGTCCACAGGTCAGACTTTAAAGGCACAATGAACAGTGGAGAATATACAAAATGAATTACAGGTGGTGAGGCCCCGTACACACGACCGAGAACCTCGGCAGAATCCAGCGAGAAGCTCGCTGGGATCCATATTCTGCCGAGATACTCGGTCGTGTGAACATTTTCGCCGAGTGTCCCGTCGAGCCAAAATAGAGAGCAGGTTCTCTATTTGCTTGATGGCCCATCGAGAACCATGGCTCGGCGCCTTTCCCGACGGCTTGGTCGACGATTTCGACGTCCAGGCGAGAACCTCGACGGGCGGAACGATGTGTTTGGCCCGTCGAGGTTCTCGTACGTGTGTACGGGGCCTGAGCGTACATCTTTCTTTTAAGGGGAGTAGACTGGATGATCTTGCCAGTTACTATGGCTCTAAGGGTCTAGACTTTATTGGACTATACATCGGTCCTATGCTGAACTACAGCGTAGCTTTTTTTTGTCCATTTGGTCATACCTTTTGAACTGACCTAAGGGTGATGGACTCAATTATAAGGAAATATATACCAACTTCCAAATCTGCTATCTACAAGTTGTATCGCCATCTTTCATCCATCTTCCCCATCATTTTTTATTTTCATACTTTATAAATTGAACACCAGAACCTGGTATGCAGGACTCATAAGCTACTGGCTCCTCTGAATAACCAGAGTTTCTGATATATCAACGAACAAGATTTTCTGAAATTCTATGGGTAAGATTATCCCATACGGACCTCTCTCTGCAAGATAGTGAGACCTGTTTTTCTCTTTCCAACAATCCCTGAATGTGTCCTGATGAAGCCAGACAGAGAAATGCGTTGATGCATAGGGGCTAACTTTTCATCATGTATTTTATATATATGCTTTTTTAATTCTTTCTAATGCATTTTTGTGTACCATGTGTTGCTATAGCAATAAATACAAATTTTAATTAATTTTGTTTATTCTCCACTTTTCATTGTGCCTTTAAAGTCCGTCCTGTAGGCTACTTTTGCCCCTTTTTTCTTTTCTATACTAAACTGTTATTCCATGTCTCTTCTACTTATAGCTATCCCTGGAGAAAGTAAAGCTTTACGGATGGACTACTCAACTGGGGGGGGGGGGGAATAATTGGGTCAATGAAAGAGCTAAGGAGTGTAGTGGGACCGTAGTAAAGAAGACAACCAGCCTAAGGTAGAGAAGATCCACAGAGGCTGTTTAAGAGCTTGGACTATGGTTGCCAAGCGGGAGTTCCAGATGCTACTGTGGAGAAGAATTTTTTTTTTGCCCACCTGCACCCACTTCTTTAGCACTTAAAGAGAGCCCGCTTTCAGACCATTGATTTCAACAACTAATCACAGCGGTCTTGTTGTCGGGAAGTCCTTCAAGTACCCCTCGTGAAAAGGCCCAGTTAAAGGGAGGCCAGAATGAGACTGGAAGGGGTGAGACCCATGCTGCAAATTTGATAACGGTTCCCAAGAGCCAGCCCACTGCTTGCAGTAGGACCAAGGGGTTTTGAGAGGAGTACCGAGGCAGGGTGATGTTTCCCAGGAAGCTATGTACAGCACTCTGCCAGCCCTTCTTACCAGCCATGCCTGCATTGCACAGAACAGCATGGGGAGCACTGAGTGATGACATCACTGGGTCTAAAATAACGTATGTAATGAAAACGAAAAGGTTTTATTTAAAAATTTAATTAAGATCACTCTGTGGTAGAACAGCCTTCCTTTTGGAATCCACTCTCCAGTTCTCCTCCTCTCCGTCAGCTCCACTCTGTGGGTATCTGCCATTTTGACACCTCTATGGACCCAAAAACCATTTTACGTATGTAAAATATTCATCAAATTAAACCAACAGTCAAAATGAATTAAAGGAACAATACAGGTTAGTTTTTTTTTTAAATAACAAACATGTCATACTTACCTCCACTGTGCAGTTAGTTTTGCACAGAGTGGCCCCGAACGTCCTCTTCTGGGGTCCCACGGCGGCTCTCGCGGCTCCTCCCCGCAAGAGCTGACCCCCTTTGGGAAGCTCTCTCCCAAGGGGGTTACCTTGCGGGTGCGCTATCGTGTGATACAGTCAGTGGCCATAGCTGCTTAGTGTATCACTTGGCCCTGCCCCCCGGCGCGCCGCGTCATTCATTTGATTGACAGCAGCGGGAGCCAATGGCTGCCTCGCTATCAATCATCGAATGAAAACCCGACAAGAGCTGGGGGAAAGCAACACGGGATCGCGCCCACGGAGATTCTGGGCTTGGGTAAGTAAAACGGGGGCTGGGGGGTGGTGACTGCAAGGTGTTTTTTCACCTTAATGCATAGAGTGCATTACGGTGAAAAAAAACACAAAGCTTTATAACCCCTTTAAAAGCCAACGTCCACAGAACGCTCAACCCACACAGATTCCAGAGGAAGGCAAAATAAAAATGATGGTAGGTATTTTTCTCCAGCCAAAAAAATCTTCCTGATCCCCCAAGGCAATCCGATATATCCCTTGAATCAACAATCTACAGTGTTATTACTTATAAATATTAATAGCCAGTTATAGTCTGTGCATTTAAAAGCACATCCAGCATTTTTTTTTAACAACCAACTGAGTTGGCTAGAATTCCTGTGGAAGTCTATTCCAAATTTCCATAGCTCATACTGGTAAAAAGCATTTCTCTGATGTGAAGGTTAAACCTCTGTTCCTATGCGAGTACAGAGTGCCCCCTTTGTCAAATGCAATACCCCTTAAAGCAGAACATAAACAACAATTTTTTGTGACATGTTGGTTATGTGATAAGACGAAGCACTGAGGTCTTAAGGAATCAAGAATTCAGCTTTACTTGTATAGGAGAACAGAATACAGGTTTGAGAACAGCATTACAGGAGAGAGCAGAGCAGATGATGCACACAGCATTACAGGAGAGAGCAGAGGGAAAAAAAACGTCCTTCCTGTACAGAACATACAAGCATATATAAACACACAGACACGAGTATATCACTACAACGCCATCTATAGTTCGGAGTTCATAGCACATGCTGTTGCACTTCCAACACGGCAAGGCAGCACTTCCAGGTTTCCAGCCTAAGCTTGGACCTGTTGCCTCTTAAGATTGTTACATCACAGCTATTCCAGGAGGCAGCGCGTTACTAAGCTGTATGTAAACATGTGACAGATTTCACATTAGAGGTCCCAATTCTACATCAGAGTACCGCTTTCACACTAGCGATCCCCCATTTCATATCAGGGGTCCCCTATTTCACATTAGACCCCCCCCATTCACACAAGAGGCCCCCCTTTCACCTCAGACTGCCCCTCTCACATTAGAACCCCCCTTTCACATTGGAGGTCCTCCATTTAACATCAAAGTCCCCCTTTTTACATCAGAGGTCCCCAATTTCACATCAGAGACTCCCCTTTCACATCTGAATTTCCTTATCACATCAGAGGAACCCCCATAACATTAGAGCTCCCCCTTCATACTATAGCCCCCCTTTAAATCCGAGGCCCCCTAAACACATCAGTTTCCAATAATATTCCCCTTTGCCATCACAAGCCACCCCCCATCACATCAGAATTGTGGTGGGCTGGGTAAAATCTTATGGATAAACTCCAGATGTTCTCTCTCTGATGGCCAACATCATTCAACCTACTTCCCTTGAGCCAAGCTCATCCTGGATCCACCCCGAGCAAGGTGATTGGACATTAAAAGGAGAATCAGGGTATGGAATAATATGTGACCTCCTCCCTGGCCTCAGGGACATAGGCTGAAAGATGAAGTTGTCATCCAGTTCACTACCTCTCAGAGCTCCCACAGCATAGAAATTATTCTGCCGTTTTTAAAACAGTATTTATTTTTCTGCCCCTAGATATCCTCTGCATCATTCAATACACTTTCTCTAAGCCTATCTTGGACCCACCCCCAGTAAAAAAAAATGTGGCCTTTTGGCTAAGATCAAGTGTAGTAACGTTTCTTATCAGTTACCGGTGGTAGGTTGGGGTGGCGGTGGCTATGCAAATTCATTGGTGTTATGGTAACCTGGAAGGTTAGCATCGTTGGGAACTGAAACCGGACTGCTCAACGAAACGGAGGGCCGGGATTAGGTTCTTCCTAAGAAACCCGGAAAGGGTTGCCCCCTGGTAGGGATGGAGCTGTACTGGTCTGGCCGAAAGCCGTGCTCCGAAAGAAGCCCATGGTGTATGTGTCACTGGAGTGGCAGCCCAGGGGTAATTCTCACCGTGTTTGTGTCCCACTTTGAGTTTCATGACACCAAGGTCACTGCACCATACACACTTCTTTCGCACCTGCCTCTTGGGCATGTCCTCTCCTCCAGTAATCAGAAGACTTCAAGAGTTTCCTGAAACGACTCTGAGCATGTCCTCTCCTCCAGTACTCAAAGGACGTCCAGAGTCTCCTGAAATGACTCTGAGCATGTCCTCTCCTCCAGTACTCAAAGGACGTCCAGAGTTTCCTGAAATGACTCCGAGCATGTCCTCTCCTCCAGTATTTAGAATACCTCCAGAGTTTCCTGATATGACTCTGAGCATGTGCTCTCGTCCAGTACTCAAAGGACGTCCAGAGTTTCCTGAAATGACTCTGAGCATGTCCTCCCCTCCAGTACTCAAAGGACGTCCAGAGTTTCCTGAAATGACTCGGAGCATGTCCTCTCCTCTAGTACTTAGAATACCTCCAGAGTTTCCTGATATGACTCTGAGCATGTGCTCTCGTCCAGTACTCAAAGGACATCCAGAGTTTCCTGAAATGACTCGGAGCATGTACTCTCCTCTAGTACTTAGAATACCTCCAGAGTTTCCTGAAATGTCTCTGAGCATGTCCTCTCTTCCAGTACTCAGTGTATGGAATAATATGTGACCTCCTCCCCTGCCTCGGACACATAGGCCAAAGATAAAGATTTCATCCAGTTCACTACCTCTCAGAACTCCCAAAGCATAGGGATAATTATGCAATTATTAAAACAGTATTTTTTTCTTCCCCTAGATGCCCTCAGCCTCATGGGCGGTATCACTCAATCCACTTTCTCTGAGCCCATCTTAAGCCCCACCCCCAGCATGTGACTGGACAGCAAAAGGAGTAGTAGCACAGTGATGAGGCCATCTCTTTGCCACACTGCTATTAGCATGCTCCTTCTGAGAAAGCCAGGAGTGGTGAAATGCATCATGGGTGGTTGGCTCTTGGGTAAAAACAATACTGTATGCAATCAATTTATTGGTTATTAAAAAAAATACTACAAGAGAAGCTAAGTGGAGTGTGGCTGAGATTCTTTCATACTTCCAATGGAGAGTAGAGACAGACTATAATGGCGAGCACTCGGGTTGTCCATGAGCAACAGAGGCCAGTCTTGAGCAGAGCATGGCTCTGCTCAAGACTGGTCTCTGTGGTCAAGTGGTCAATCCCTCTGCCCACCACCCCCTCCATTAGGCTGGGAAGGATAGGGGTTAATATCTGCCTGGCGAACAGCCTTAAAGGCACCGTTGGTCAAGTTCGATAGACACGAGTCCTATTCGTAACCTAACTATGTAACTACTTAACATGGCACAATCAAGCTGGGAAAAAACAGTAAAGAACGACCTCGCTTTCATCTGCTCAAGGAATCGGTACTCATTATCGCCGTAGCGTGGCAAGGAAAGATAAGCAAATCAACAAGCGATTTGCGTGCAAGGTGTTTTCAATGTTACTGAGTTTGCAAACAGCGCTTTTCAAATCTTAAAGGAGATAAAAATAGATTTTGCTCGTATAGCAATTTGTATTTTTGTAAACAAAAGCAAAACAGTTGCGAAAAATCTCATTAACAAGGCGGTCAACATTCTAATATCCTAGACAGAATGCTGAGACAATGGAAGCTTTTATCGCCCGTGGAAAGGAATGGCTCTTCACACCAATCTCACCGTTGTACGCCCAGTAGACGTCGCTGTGTTTATGGCCTAGTTCGATGTCGCTTATCTAACTCGTGATCTTATTTTTTTTTTACAGTATGGGAAAATCCAAGAGAAGAAAAAGACACATTTCTGAGATTTAAGTAAAAATAAAATTTAGGTTGTGTGACAGGCCTAGCCGGGACAGAGGCTTTTGGAGAGGACTGAAGGCTAGCCTCTTGCCTTCTGATTATTGGCCCTGGATTTTAACCGCTTAACGACCGCCGCATGTATATGTACGTCCACAAAATGGCACATACAGGCAGATGGATGTGCTGGCACGGCCCTGCCTTCCCGCGGGTCGGGGGTCTGATCGGGACCCCCTCCATTACATGCGGCGGTCGGTAAGCCTCTGCGAGCGATCTGGGATGAGGGGGCGGCTGTTACTTTCTGTCTGCCCCTCGCGATCGCTCCCAGCGAATCCGCTTCCGCCCCCTCTGCCCGCCCTCTGCCTGTGTAATGTAAACACAGGCAGAGGAAGTGATGTCACCTCTCCTCTCGGCGGTATTTTCAATCCAACGAGAGGAGAGAAGACATCACAAGTAAGTCACACCAACACTACACTGACACCACACACATAGGCACACTTAACCCCTTCAGATCACCCCCCCCCCCCCCTGTCACAGTGTCACTAATAGCAGTGATCATAAATTTACTGATCACTGCATTTAGTGTCAGTGTGACAGTTAGTGTGACAGGCAGTTAGTGTTAGGTTCAGGGTAGCCCCCGTACCCCCCCTAATAAAGGTTTAACCCCTTGATCACCGCCCTAGTTAACCCTTTCACCCCCTATTGCCAGTGTCACTAAGCGATCGGTTTTCTGATCGCTGTATTAGTGTCACTGTTGCCGCTAGGTAGCTAATTTTTTTTTTATATTGCAATTTTTTTTTACTAAAGACATGTGGCTGAATACATTTTGGCCTAAATGTTTGACTACAATTTTGTTTATTCGATTTTTCTTATAACAAAAAGTAGAAAATATCATTTTTTTTTCGAAATTTTTGGTCTTTTTCCGTTTATATCGCAAAAAATAAAAAATCGCAGAGACAATCAAATACCACCAAAAGAAAGCTCTATTTGTGGGGAAAAAAGGACGCCAAATTTGTTTTGGAGCCATGTCGCACGACCACGCAATTGTCTGTTAAAGTGACGCAGTGCCGAATCTCAAAACCTGGCCGGGTACTTTAGCTGACTAAAGGTCCGGGTCCTAAGTGGTTAAGACGGCTCTCAACAGGGGCAGACTGACCATTCGGGCACTTGGGCACTGCCCAAGGGCCCAATGTCACTAGGGGGCCCCATCAGGTTTGCCAGCCTCAGTAAAACTAGGGACAGTATGTAAAAATCTGTGTTTTTTGAAAAAACACATGTGTATGTGTATTCTGTGTGTATGTATACTGTGTGTGTATACTGTGTGTCTATGCTGTGTATGTATACTGTATGTGTGTGTATGTATACTGTGTGGCCCCATAATCTCCTACTGCCCGGGAGCCCCATGAGTTGTCAGTCCGCCCCTGGCTCTCATTCACTTCAATTAAATTTCTCATGATGCCCGACTTGGGGCGACACAGTGTGAACCGGCACTAAGAATTTTTTCACCCATTGTTGTTTGTGTTAATTAACTCTGCTGTTGTGTGAAGGTTTTCTGTGTTTCTATTTATGATCATGTTGATTGTGTCTTCTGAGCTAAAAGACATCAAGTCTGTCCTAAAGGTCATGTCTCTGAGCCACCTAGGCTGTCTAAAGGATTAGATAATATATATATATATATATATATATATATATATATATATATATATACACCATATTTGCCAGGGTATAAGGCGACTGGGCGTATAAGACGACCCCCTAATTTTCCAGTTAAAATTTTGGTTTTGGAATATACTTGCCGTATAAGATGACCCCCTTCCCCCCTCACTGTGTTATTGCCCCACCTCACTGTGCCATTGCCCCACCTCACTGTGCCATTGCCCCACCTCACTGTGCCATTGCTTCACCGTGCCATTGCCTCACCTCACTTAGCCGATCTTCATTCCTTTATGCCTGGCAGAGTGAGTCAGACTGCGAGCGTTCTTTTTTTTTAAAAGCCGCGCCTCCTCCTCATGCTGTTCCGTGATAGGCAGAACACTCAGTTTCCCAGCAGAGCATGTGTTTAGTGTTCCGCCTATCACGGACGTCCTCTCATCCAAGGCTGAGGACGAGACGACGTCCGTGATAGGCGGAACACTGTACACAGGCTCTGCTGGGAAACTGAGTGTTCTGCCTATCACGGAACAGCATGAGGAGGAGGCGCGGCTTTTAAAAAATGGACGCCCGCAGTTTGCAATCCGGTGTATAAGACGACCCCCGATTTTTGAGCCATATTTTTAAGTATAAAAGGTCGTCTTATACGCCGGCAAATACGGTATATATGTGTGTGTGTGTGTGTATATATATATATATATATATATATTTAGTAGAGACCCTAGAGAATAAAATGGTGGTTGTTGCAATATTTTATGTCACACTGTATTTGCGCAGCAGTCTTTCAAATGCAATTTTTTTTGGAAAAAATTACTTTAATGAATAAAAAAAAGTGAACCAGTAAAGATAGCCCAATTTTTATTTTATTTTTTGTATAATGTGAAAGATGTTACGCCGCGAGGATCGTGATCTTTATTCCAAGCTAAAAAAAAATCACGATTCTCGTGCAGCTCTACGACTAACCCAGTAAGACCTGGGATTGCCTGTGAGTGGCCTCAGTGCGCCATCATATGATGCCCCGGACCATAATTTGGAACGGTGACCCCGGGGATCCTACTAGAGACTCTGGAGAAGGAAAACTCCACTTCAAATTCGGAAACCAAGTAATGAATCTGAACTTTCATCAACCTGAATTCAAGATAAACTCTATTCCTGATCTTCATGCTGTGCTGTCTCTAGGCTAGTGACTCAAAAAGGACTGAGGACATTGGATCGGTATAACAGTCAGGCAACGAGCATTTGTGAAAATGAGGGGTCAGCAATGGCAGACCACATATTTCTTCTATAAAAATAGTTCTGGCCTGTTGGGAATTTTTTGACCCAGTTATATCTCAGGCAGTACACAGATATGCATGGACCGCCTACAGATAACTTGCAAAGAATAGTTCAATTATATGAGATTGTGTGCAAACTCATAATCAAAGCTAATATTTTTTGTAAATATGTTGCAAAGTTTCTTACCTGGAGATCCTTCCAGTAATATTTCTAAAGCCTCGTACACACGATCAGTTTTCCCGAGTGGAAAACGGTGTGGAAAGCTTTTGCCCGGGGATCCCAGCCTTGTGTATGCTCCTCGCAGTTTTTCCGACGGGAAAACTGCACATAAACTGCGGACAAAAAAAAAAAACAGTTCTCTTTTTTTTCCTGTCTGGAAAACTGGTGGACATTTGCCCAATGTTTTTTGGCAGTTTCTCTATGGGAAAAACTGCGATGGAGCATACACACGGCCGGGATTCCTGGCCAAAGCTCTTCCTGTCGGGAGAACCGGCCATGTGTAGGGAAAAGACTGAACCGAGCAGGTTCTCGGCTTTCCCCTCGGGAATTCTGGTGGGAACTTTTCCTGTCGGAAATCCCGTACCTGTGGACGAGGCATTATTGTTTAAGGTGGTCCACACCAAACTATTGCCTCTGTGTTGTCGGCCTGACCTGTGTACTTGTTACAGTACTCACAGTATCCCTGCTGGATCTTCTAGGATCTCCAGGATTCCTGAGACCTCCAGTACTCATGGGAATTCCAGGGTTTCCTGAAACGACTCTGAGCCTATCCCCCCCCCCCCCAGATTTAGAGGACTTCCAGTGTTCCCTGAAATTACTATGAGCATGTCCTCTCCTCCAGTACTCAATGAACTTGCTGAGTTCCCCTAAACCAGTGGTTCTCAACTGACGGCATATCAAATGACGATATGCCAGGGGTCACCAAATCCTGGGCTGTTCCTGAAGCCCGCACCGCTCTCCTATCCTTTTTGCAGCTGCCCAGCAGGGCTGTCCCTGGAGCCTGTGGCCACCCATTCAACCTCTTTATGGCCACCCACTCAGTTCACAGTATGGCTGGGGGGGGGCAGACACTAGAGGTCAGCTGACTGGTAAAGAATGAAGTGGGAGGGGCTGGAGGAGACCCTATCTCCTGATTTCAGCATAGGTGTAACTGCTGGGAGACACCACAAAGTCGGAGATACACTGAGTAACACTACCTGTGATTATAGTTGCCATTAAACAACAAGAAAGACGGCTAGAGAGAATGATGGGGAAAATAAATAACAATTAGGATAGAGAAATAACAGGGAAAGACAGGAGAACAAAGAGAAAGAGTTATACATCCTAAAATGAAGCATAATGGGATTTAATACTGTATGTGGGGAAGGGACTCAGGGAGAGCAAAACGTCTGTGGGTTAGGGGCACAAATTACTTGTCTTGCCTTGGGTGCCGACTACAATTTTACTGTTAGGGGTCCCCACAACTTGGGAACTTTTATTAAGGGGTCACGGCACTAGAAGGTTAATAACCGCTGACCTAAACAATTCTGAGCATGTCCTCTCTTCCAATACTCACAGGACTTCCAGAGTTCCCTGAAAGGACTCTGACCATGTCCTCTCCTCCAGTACTCTGAGGCAGTGGCGGTGCGCTCTTTAAGGGCACAGAAGTGCCTCCCCCTCTCTCATGTCACTCTCTAATTGCCATAGTTAGATTCATGCATTGCAAAATGATGTTATCTTAGTAGAATAGGGAAAGGCTAGATTTTAATTCCTTATGCCGCGTATCAGCCATCGGATTTTCCGTCGGAAAAACCTATGATGATTTTTCCCGACGGAATTCCGCTCAAGCTTCGCTTGCATACACACGGTCACACAAAAGTTCTCCGAACTTTCGTCTGTCAAGAACCCGGTGACGCACAACACTAAGACGAGCCGAGAAAATGAAGTTCAATGCTTCCGAGCATGCGTCAAATTGTTTTTGTGCATGCGTTGTAATGTTGCACTTCGGAATTGCTACAGACGATCGTAATTTCCGAACAAAAAATTTTACGCCGGAAAATTTGAGAAACAGCTCTCAAATTTTTGTTGCCGGAAATTCCAACAGGAAAAGTCCGATGAAGCCTAAACATGGTCGGAAAAAAAAAAAGCTCACATGGGATTTTTGTTGTCGGAAATTCCAACCGTCTGTATGGGGCATAATGCCGCGTACATTTTTTCAGCATGAAAAAAAAACTAGTTTTTAAAAAATGTCATTTAAAACGATGGTGTGTGGGCTTCACATAATTTTTCGGGTTCTGAAAAACGACAATCTTTTTTTCCGAACATGCTGCTTTTTTAACGATGTTTTAAACTATGTAGTTTTCCGGGTTGTAAAAAATGATCGCGTGTGGGCTAAAACGACGTTAAAAACCCGCGCATGCTCAGAAGCAAGTTATGAGACGGGAGCGCTCGTTCTGGTAAAACTACCGTTCGTAATGGAGTTCGCACATTCATCACGTTGTAACAGACAGAAAAGCGCGAATCGTCTTTTACTAACAAGGAATCAGCTAAAAGCAGCCCAAAGGGTGGCGCCATCCGCATGGAACGTCCCCTTTATAGTGCCGTTGTACGTGTTGTACGTCACCGCGCTATGCTAGGGCATTTTTTTTTAAACAACATCGTTTTAATAATGAAGTTGGAAAAATTTGCCGAAAAACGTTTATTTATTTTTTAATGCCGAAAAATGACCATGTATACGCGGCATAAGAGCGTGAAAACACAACAGGAGCATCAGACCAAATGGCAAAAGAGTCCAACAACTTTAATAATTTCTAATGTGACCATAAAAATCATTCAACGTGTTTTGGGGGCCAACGCTCCACCTTCATCAGTGCTGAGAATCAATATCAGAGTTATATTGGGCTCAGTGGGACAACTATCATACTCATGGGATATACGCCGATCGTCCAAAACATTATGACCATCACCATAACATTATGACCACCCACATAATATTGAGCAGGTACCCCTTTTGCCACTAAAACAGCCCTGACCTATAGAGGCATGGACTCCACTAGACCTTTGAAGGTATGCCTTGGTATATGGCATCAAGCCATCAGTAGAAGACCTTTTAAGTCCTGTAAGCTGTGAGGTGGGGCCTCCATAGATTGGATTTCCCATACTGCATCCTGGTGCGAGCTCTTCCTCAGGTAGGCGACGAACACAAAAAAACTCCTGCGCTCTGGTGTTTCGCCAAACCGGGTACAGCAGTATAGTCTAACGGCAAAATCTGGAGTCTTGCGGCCCTCCACAGAACAAAGGGTGTTCATAAGGCTAAAACAAAAAGAAAAGAAAGGAGGGCGCACCGACCTTGTGCATTACCACTTTTTTTGGGGAGTATCACGGACCATCTAGGCTTTGAAGAAGGGGGTACGCCGCAGAAACGCGTCAGCCGTTCAGATGTCTGAAGTTCCACTGGCAGGTGCCGTAAAGGTCCTGTCCAGCTGTCTGAAAAGCGCTCACTTATAATTTTCTTGTGAGTAGGACCATTGCTTTTTATCCTGTTTTAGTCAAAAAAATTCAGGTAAGCTACACACGCACCCGGCCAGCCACGTGATGTAAAAGAAAACGTGATTCATCGGACAAGGCCACCTTCCTCCATTGTTCAGTGGTCTAGTTCTGATGCTGATTGTAGGCAATTGTGGCTGTGGACATTGGTCAGAATGGGCATCCTGACCAGTCAATGGCAATGCAGCCCCATACACAATATACTACAATGCTCTGTGTGTTCTGACACCTTACTACTGAAGCCAACATTCAATTTTTGAGCAAATTGAGCTCCAGTAGCTCTTCTATTGGATAGAACTACTCAGGCCAGCCTTCCCTCCCCATGCCCATCAATGGGCCTTGGCCACTCATGACCCTGGGACAGTTTTTTTTTTCTTGGACCACTTTTTTGGTCAGTCCTGACCACTGCAGACCAGGAACATCCCACAAGAGCTGTCGTTTTGGAGTTGCTCTGACCCAGTTGTCTAGATGTAATAATTTGGCCCTAGTCAAAATCGCTCAAATCCTTGCAATAAAAACTCAGCAGGTGTTGGAATCTTTCCCCGCTTCATCCAAAACTGGAAAACATGTTTTTTGGCTTGACTTAGGCCCTGTACACACGGGCAAGAATCTCGTCAGGAAGAACCCATTGTTTTCCCTGACGAGATTCTTGGCAAGAATCTCTTGCCGCCCGAGGTGTACACACTGACCTTTCAAAAGAACCGTGGTTGTCTTAAAAGGCAAGAACGCGGTGACGTCATCGCGTACGACGAGCATGCGCTCGTTACATTCGAAGCCATCGCCTCCATCTTGCTTCACCCTACCTATGCCGTGGAAGCTACATCGCATGCGTCAAAGTCATTTCGAGCATGCGCGGGTTTCCACGGCGACAGGTAAGTATACACACTCTCGGGTTTCTCGTCGGGAAACAGGCCGACAAGAATCTCAAGGAGAAAAAAAAAAGCAGGTTCTCTTTTTTTCCTGTCGAGATTCTGGCCAGTTTTTCAGACGAGAAACCTGAAAGCCTCGCACACACGAATGGTTTTCTCGGCAAGAAGCAGTTTTCTTGCTGTTTTTTTGCAGAGAAAACCGGTCGCGTGTACGAGGCTTCACACTTTAACCCCTTTTGCCTGTAGAACCAATTTTTATTTTCGTGCACGTGCTAAAAGGCATTTTTTTAACATGAAAACACCCTAAGGATGCCAATCTAACTAGGCCTTATCGGTAAACGTAAAGGCCAATGTAAAGAGTAAACTTGCCCCAAGCAGCCAATCATAATTCTTAATTTCACCAAGCTTGATATCGGCAAACTAAAACCTGAATGGTTGCTAGAACATATTGCTCCCCGCACACCCTCAACAGCTAATTACATGGCTTTGAATATGCCTGCTCACGTTCCTTTACAAGGTCCGGAGGTTAATGGATTCTACAAGAATCATCCTCTAGGTATAGACGCCGCGGCGAGGAAAACAAATTAAAATGAAAGAGCACAGTGAGGGCTAGAAAAACTGCGATGTGAACCAATATGAGAACGCGCCGGCACTACGAACTATGAAAAATATCTTTTGTCAATAGGCAAATTGGCATTGAATAGAAATCGCAAGAGCTTGGTGGTCTAGATCTCCAAAAAATCTCTAATTGGATGGATAGCATTTGCACGGGTAATTGGATGGGCTGTTCTTTAGTTACGCAGAGCCCTTATCTACTGTAGGTTTGTAATAAATAATTATTAATATGTAAACTATCTTGTCATTACTAGAGCTGTACGGAATATTGGTGATCCGTAAATATCCCCTGAGGAAGCCATTGTTGGCGAAACATGTTGGCATATGACATTAATATTATATACGGATATCAGTGACCAATAAACATGATTTGTATCATGCTCTGCTAATTTTAATGAACCCTAAAATTTGTTTAGTTATTTATGTAATAAATTGTTATTTTTATATGACGTATGTATTCTTCATTGTTTTGAGCGCCGCTATAATCCCAATTACCCTGTTGTCACCAAACTCTCCATGTCTCAGCAAAAAAGTTCCCTCCCTACCCTTCCAAAAAAGTTTGCACTAATCTACACACTCACCCCCTAAGTAAAAATCCCCTCTGCAAGCCAAAATTCTCCCCGAACAAAAATGCAAAACTTCCCCCCTCCTCTCAGTACAAATCTCCCCTCCAGTAAAAATCTTTGTCCCCCCAATCCCTCTTCCAAACTCATTCAGCGCCCCACTCCCTCATGCCAGAGACAGCCACCCCTCCTTCCTCCCACCCCCACCTTTGTCCTGGCCCTGTCAACGCAAGCACCGTCTCAACAGCTCCTTCCCTCCCAAATTTTTCCCTCCAAGCACAGATCCACCCACATTTCCCTCCCAGAACAAATCGTCTCCCACCCCAAATCCCCCCTCCTAGTAGTAGCAGCGGTAACTCACCTGTTTGGTGCCCCCCACCCTTACATGAGGGGCAGCCACCCCCCCTTGTCCTGGCCCTGCAAATGCAAGCACCGTCTCACCAGCTTCTTCCGGATCCTGGTACTTGGCTGTCTTAATTGAATGGTGTGCAGGACCAGTGTTGCCAACCTACCAGATTGAAATGTACTGGCACGACACCCGAAATTTACTGGCGCAGCCACGTTTTTACTGGCATTTCATAAAAGTTACTAAATTAAAATATTAGGTGCAAATTTCAGTATTTAGGCTACAAACAAGTACGCTAGGCAAATAGGAATGTGATTTAAGGGAGATATTAAGGTCAAAAAAACATATTTTTGTTGATTTCTATATAATAAGGGCAAATTATTTAGTCACATCACCCCCTGCCTCCATCCCTCTCTGCCACCAACACCCCTAAAACGCATGCCCTGTTTACAGCTGTTTGTCAGCTGTAAACGGAGCATGCACAATGAACACTGTGCTCGCTCCCGATCCGATGCTTGGGGCTGGTTATACACACCCCCCTCCGCTTGCTCTATACAGCAAGGGGCAGTGGTTATACATGCTCCCTCCGCTCGATGGCCAGTGCTTTTGTCAAAGGGGCGGATGTCATATTGAACAGTGTTTTTTGGGGCCATGGCTTTATCAATAAACTGGGGGGGCGTGTAAAACCACTGGCCCTTGCTGTATAGAGCGAGCGAAGGGGGCGTATTTAACCAGCGAGCGGAGGGGGCTTGTATAACCAACGAGTGGAGGGGGCTTGTATAAGCAGCGAGTAGAGGGGGCTTGTATAAGCAGCGAGTGGAGGGGGCTTGTATAAGCAGCGAGCGTAGGGGGCTTGTTAAACCAGCGAGCGGAGGGGGCGTATATAACCAGCGAGCGGAGGTGGCATGTATAACCAGCAAACGAAGGGGACGTGTATAACCAACGAGCGGAGGGGCGTGTATAACCAG
The DNA here is from genome assembly GCA_029574335.1 of Rana kukunoris. NCBI lineage: Eukaryota > Metazoa > Chordata > Amphibia > Anura > Ranidae > Rana > Rana kukunoris. Next base: position 5,428,591 of record CM056057.1, on the reverse strand, counting down.
CGAGTGGAGGGGGCTTGTATAACCAGCGAGCGGAGGGGGTGTGTATAACCAACGAGCGGAGGAGGAATGTATAACCAGTGAGCGGAGGGGGCTTGTATAACCAGCGAGCGGAGGGGGCTTGTATAACCAGCGAGCGGAGGGGGCGTGTATAACCAGCGAGCGGAGGGGGCGTGTATAACCAACGAGCGGAGGGGGTGTGTATAACCAGCGAGCGGATGGGGTGTGTATAACCAGCGAGCGGAGGGGTCGTGTATAACCAGCGAGCAGATGGGGCTCGTATAACCAGCGAGCGGAGGGGGCTTGTATAACCAGCGAGCGGAGGGGGCGTGTATAACCAGCAAGCGGAGGGGGTTGTATAACCAGCGAGCGGAGGGGGAGTGTAGAACCAGTGAGCGGAGGGGCAGTGTATAACCAGCGTGCGGAGGAGGAGTGTATAACCAGCGAGCGGAGGGGGCTTGTATAACCAGCTAGCGGAGGGGGCGTGTATAACCAGCGAGCGGAGGGGGTGTGTATAACCAGCGAGCGGATGGGGTGTGTATAACCAGCGAGCGGAGGGGTCGTGTATAACCAGCGAGCAGATGGGGCTCGTATAACCAGCGAGCGGAGGGGGCTTGTATAACCAGCGAGCGGAGGGGGCGTGTATAACCAGCGAACAGAGGGGGCGTGTATAACCAACTAGCGGAGGGGGCGTGTATAACCAGCGAGCGGAGGGGGCGTGTATAACCAGCGAGCGGAGGGGGCGCAAGCACGGTGCCTGCACAGTCGAGTTCGGAACCTATACTATAGGGGAACCATCTGATACAGTAGAACAAAATGTTATAAAATATGTGTAATTAACAGACCAAGTAGGGGTAGATAAGAGAAACTCATTGTGTAGGGTTTTTATACCCTTGAAGCCATGAAGTGTTGTTCTACACAAGTGTCATCGATCAATAGAAAGAGCAAACCGGTTTGAATATGAGCACATGGAAAAGATGAGGCAACTGCGGGGAAACGTTGAATGAAAGTGGATCAGCGGGTCACTGACTGGGGGGGGGCGCTTAGAAGCAGCTGCAATTTCGGAAAGCGAAGGGCGCTCACCTTTTCATTCACTCTTCCTTGTATTGTTTACAACGGAAAATGTTTACTATAAAGTAGAAAACTCAACTACAATGGAATGGTAACCTAAGATGAAGTTAGAATTTAATTGAATAGGATTAAAGATTAAAAAATAGGTCTATTTGGAGTGCCTATTGTGCCACCAAAAAAAATATATATTATTCATTTTTATTATTATTATTATTTATTTTTACATTTTCTAGCACTGTAGATTGCAAGTTTTCAGGGGCAGGGTGATCCAGTTCCACTTGTTTTGAACTGTATTGTAACTCTGCAGTCTCTATTTAAAGTACAAACAATTGGCAGTGTCTAATTCTGGTATTTTATATATTTAGAATATTTTACATATTCATTTTTTATTTATTTATTTAAATAATAAAAATTATACAAATTATAATATGTAAATAACATTACCTATGTTGAACCCTTCCCACCCACCCCGGCGTCCTTTTAAAAAGTTCTGAATGCCTGGAGGGTCGGGACCACTGTGATTGGCTGTCCCAGTGGTCACATGATTGGTTATTACTATTATTATTTAGGTACTTATATAGCGCCGTCAATTTACGCAGCGCTTTACATATACACTGTACATTCACATCAGTCCCTACCCTCAAGGAGCTTACAATCTAAGGTCCCTAACTCACATTCATATACTAGGGGCCAATTTAGGCAGAAGCCAATGAACCTACCAGCATGTCTTTGGAGTGTGGGAGGAAACCGGAGTACCCGGAGGAAACCCACGCAGACACAGGGAGAACATGCAAACTCCAGGCAGATCGTGTCGTGAGGTACCGATCATTAGTAGACATGTGCACTGCCAAAAAATGTGTTTGTTTTTGTTTTCGTTTCATTCGGGGGGGTTTTTTTTTTTTAGGTCATTCATTATGATTGCAATTTGTAAATTCTGAAAAACGAAAACTCCAAAATTCGTAAATTTGTACATTCGTAAATTTGAAAATTCAAAAATAAGAAAGAAAATCAGAAAATTCGAAAGAACAAAAATCAGAAAATTCTAAATAACTAACTAATAATAACCAACTATGAAATTATAGGTAATGGCTGTTAGTAGATATGTGCGTTCCCGTTCGTAACGAATGTATTTTCGTACGAATTTGTTCATTTTCGTACCCGCAGAATAATGTGTACATACGAAAAAATGAAAGCACCAAAATACGAAAACGACGGGATTACGAATGAGCCACATAACGAACGAGCGCAAATACGAAAGACAGGTACGTCAATCTTACGAAAATACGACAAACGGAAACGGCAAAAGAACGAAAATGACATCTATAACGAATGATTTGCATTCTGTATTTTAAATCCTTTTTCTGTTCGTATTTTCAGTCGTATGTTCATATTGTCATTTGTGTGTTTTCTAAATCCGTTTTTTTTGGTCTGTTTGTAAATTTGTGTACTTGATTCGTTTTTTTGAATGGGCAGTGGGTGAGTGTATTTAGTGAATCAGCTTCTCTTTTGTGCCGACTGCCGAGTACAGTAAAGTCAAAAAAAAAACGTTTTCCGTGGATTTTCATCTGAAGGGAGATCAGTTGGCCAGACTTTTGAACCCGAAAATGGTTTTCTGATGGAGCTTACAAACGATCTGATTTTTTGAAAACGAACGGAAAACGTTCGTTTTTATGGTTGTTGGCAAAAAAGTCTGACCAAGTGTACGGGGCTTAATAATAGTTAATATGGATGAGCCGCGTGTTGAAAGTGCCGCGAATCCCGCGATATATTTACGAAAGTACAAAATGACGAAAATTCACTAAAATGATTGTATAACAAGAAACGACAATAAATTAAACAGAATAACGAATCATCCCGCATGTACGAAAATAAAACGGTAACCAAAATACGAAACGATCGGAATACGAAAAATCGCGTTGTACGAAATACAAACGGGAACGAACAGGAAAACGGGCGTCTTATGAGATTACGAATCGCTACGGAACGATACGAAACGGAACAAAATAATATGACATTTTTTGCTGTGAACATGTCTAGCTGTTAGTGAACGTAACGAATACGAATTTATCCAAAGTTACGGATTGTCCAAAATAATGAATCCCGCATCTAAACAAATGGAATGGAGCGAATAAATAATAAATCATTTTTTTTTTTTATTATTATTGTTATTTTTTATTATCACTTCATTACATTTCATTCGTTTAGATACAGCATTTGTTGTTTTGGATAATTTGTAACTTGGGATAAATTTCGTATTCATTACGTTCACTAACAGCCAAGTTTGAAAGGAAATTCCAATATTTTCCATCTATAATTAGTTATTATTTCAGATTTTCGGGATTTCGAATTTATGAATTAGCGAATTTATGAATTTACAAACTTACGAAGCTATGCATTTTTGAATATTCAAATTTACGAATATTCAGAAAAATGGGTTTTCATTCATTCAGATTTTTTTGAATTAACAAATTTGTCGAAAAATCGTTAAAAAACAAATTCGGAACAAAACCAATTGCACATGTCTAATTATTAGTCCAGTCTCTGTGTTGGGAGCATGCCAGAAGCATTGGCCACCCATTGACACGTATGTGTGGCTTGTGGGAGTTTAAGTCAACCCTTTTGCCGTTGCATTTTTTTTTTTTTTTGCACTTTGCACTTTGCACTTTTTTTTGGGTCCTCGGCCAACTCTGAAGTCTAGAACCATTAGGTTCCTTTCTCCCCTGAATTAGGTTGTCTCTCTTCGGGAGAGCCTCTCACCCAGTATTCGTGGTTGGCTTCGGCTGACCATGACAAGGCCTTTTTTGAGGGAAGGCCAAAAAGTTCTTGCGCTCACCATGATCTAGATGGGAGGAGGCCATAAGGTTTCTTCCTCTCATGAACTAGGTTGTCTCTTTTCAGTAGAGCTTTTCACCCAGTACTCGGTGGTTGGCTTAGGCTGACCATGGAGGAGAAGGGTCCATGAGGCCTTTTACAAGGGAAGGCCAATAAGTTCTTACCCTCAACATGATCTAGATGGGGGGAGACCATTAGGTTCCTTCTTCCTCTAAACTGGGGTGTCTCTCTTTGGGAGAGCCTCACACCCAGTACTCATGGTTGGCTTCGGCTGACCATGAGGGAAGGGGTCCACAAGGCCTTTTTTCGAGGGAAGGTCAATAAGTTCTTACCCTCACCATGATCTAGATGTAGGGAGGCCATTAGGTTCATTCCTCCTCTGAACTCGGGTGTCTCACTTTGGGAGAGCCTCACACCCAGTACTCGTGGTTGGCTTCGGCTGACCATAAGGAGAGGGGTCCACAAGGCCTATTCTCAAAGGAAGGCCAATAAGTTCTTACGCTCACCATGTTCTAGATATGGGGAGGCCATTAGGTTTCTTCCTCCTCTGAACTGAGGTGTCCCTTTTCGGGAGTAGTTGGCTTCGGCTGACCATGAGGAGAGGGATCCACAAGACCTTTTTTCGAGGGAAGGCCAATAAGTTCTTACCCTCATGATCTAGATTTGCTAGGGATCTGAAATTTTGCAGATTTATAGGTGGGTAACTTAGTAATATGCATGCCATTTTTAAGTTTTGTTGGTCTTGGTGAATTATAGTTCAAGCCAAGAGAAAAAAAGTAGATGTCATGCCAGACAAAGTGTATGTTGGTCCAAGATGGACCAGTGTAACTATGTAAAAATTGCCATATTTGGAATTCATCTTTAGCCACTTGCCAACCGCCTAACGCCTAAACACATCAGCAGAATGGCATGGCTGTGCAAAGCAACATACCTGTACGCTGTTTTGAATTTGCCGCCGCGTGCCCGCAGGTCTCACGGACTCGATGTCTGCCAGGTGCCCACGATCATCGTATTTGCTCTCACTTCCAGGCATAGATAGCCGCATTATCTGCTGGGGTATCTACGCCACGTCTGCCGATTCCTACGCCCCCCCCCCCACTGTCTTCTGGGAGACACACAGGTACCAGAAGACCACAGAAACCATTCAGATCACGCAGCGTGACTCGCGCATGTAAAGTAGGGAACCAGGAAGTGTAGCTGCAAGGCAGCCTCTGAGAGCCGAGGGAGAGATCAGCTTTGGGTGCCGACATCGTGGGCTCCCTGGACAGGTAAGTGACCTTATTTTTAAAGTCAGCAGCTGCAGTTTTTATAGGCGGACCACCACTTTAAGCCCCCAGGTGTAAATTGGAGGTAGCAGTTATACGGTTATTTCCTTAAGTTCTCATATCTATTTCTTCATCGTTGACAGATATTTTGCTCTTGCTACTAGAAGGAAAAATAAGTAAGCTCTTTTTTTTTTAACGTCAATCACAGATCCAGGGCTCGCTTATAAGAAAGCTACCTGTGGAGACATCTCTAAGACAGATGACACATCAGTGTTGTACGTATCAAAGACCCACCGCAAACATTTTTTCAACGTTTTTTCGAGGTGAAAAAGATGATTTTTTTCCATGTAGCATTATGGATATGTTGATATAATAGTTACTCTGGGATTATTATGCAAGCAAGTTCACGGAAATTGAATGGGCTGCCCATGCGCGCTTCTCGAGGATGGGTAGGGTGGTAATCAGTGGCGGCGCATTCATAGTGCCACCCTCTCTCTCCTGCCCCCGGCACTCAACAATAGATAGATTCATGCAATGCATGAATCTATCTATTGTTGCCGCTGTTGCCTCCTATTCATGTGTCCAGCCCCTTGTTGAGCGCCGGCCATCTGAATAACAGTGGTGGGTGGTGTTTTGGAAGTGCCTGATTAGAGCCACTGCTGTGCGTTCCCTGTTTAAACAATGCTGTGTTAGGGAATCGCTTCCCTAACACTGACTTGCCTCTCAGCCAATCAGGTGCACCGGGTCTGGTTACCGGTCAGTTGATTGGCTGAAGCAACAGGCGCTGTGGTTGAATGCCTATCAGGCGTCCAATCATAGCAGAGATGTCATTGAGGATGGGAGAAGACATTAAGGACGCGGAGGGAGCGTGGAGGAGGATGGCGCTCACCAGAGAAAGGTAAGTGCCGGGGGGGGGGGGGCAAACTGGCTGCATTTGAGGGGCAAACTGGCTGCATTTGAGGGGAAACTGCATGCATTTGAGGGGAAACTGGCATAATTTGAGGGGGCAAACTTACGGCATTTAAGGTTAAACTGGCTGCATTTGAGGGGGAAAACTGGCTTCATTTGATGGGAAAACTGGCATCATTTGATGGGAAAACTGGCATCATTTGAGGGGAAACTGGCATCATTTGAGGGGAAACTGGCATCATTTGAGGGGAAACTGGCATCATTTGAGGGGGCAAACTGGCTGTATTTGATGGGGAAACTGGTTGCATTTGAGGGGGCAAACTGGTTGCATTTAAGGGGGGAAACTGGCTGCATTTAAGGGGGAAACTGGCTGCATTTGGGGGGAAACTGGCTGCATTGGATGGGAAACTGGCATCATTTGATGGGAAACTGGCATCATTTGAGGGGAAACTGGCTGCATTTGAAGGGGAAACTGGCATCATTTGAGTGGGAAAAACTGTCTGTATTTGATGGGGAAACTGGCAGCATTTGAGGGGGAAAACTGGCTGCATTTGAGGGGAAACTGGCTGCATTTGAGGGGGCAACTGCCTGCATTTGATGGGTAAACTGGCTGCATTTGATGGGCAAACTGGCTGCATTTGATGGGAAAACTGGCTGCATTTGATGGGCAAACTGATTGCATTTGCGGGGGCAAACTGGCTGCATTTGATGGGAAAACTGGCTACATTTGAGGGGAAACTGGCTACATTTGAGGGGGCAAACTGGCTGCATTTGATGGGGAAACTGGCAGCATTTCAGGGGGCAACTGGCTGCATTTGATGGGCAAACTGGCTGCATTTGCGGGGGCAACTGGCTGCATTTGAGGGAAAACTGGCTACATTTAAGGGGAAACTGGCTGCATTTAAGGGGAAACTGGCTGCATTTGATGGGGAAACTGGCTGCATTTGATGGGGAAACTGGCTGCATTTGAGGGGAAACTGGCTGCATTTGAGGGGGCAAACTGGCTGTATTTAAGGGGGGAACTGGCTGCATTTGAGGGGGGAAACTGACTGAATTTGAGGGGAAACTGACTGCATTTGAGGGGAAACTGACTGCATTTGAGGGGAAACTGACTGCATTTGAGGGGAAACTGGCTGCATTTGAGGGGGTAAACTGGCTGCATTTGAGGGGGTAAACTGGTGGAGTTTAATGGGCACAGTGGTGTCAATTGATGGGCACAGTGGCTGCAATTTATGCTTTTTTTTTCCAGTTTGCTTGCGCCCCCCAAAAAAATTTGAGCACCAGCCGCCACTGGTGGTAATGGAGGGTTCCCAAAGCAAAAATAAATGGTAAAAAAAAACTCCTTAGGACTGATAGGCAACAATGTATTAAATTTGTTTTCATGGGTTTGGATACACTTTCTTTTACGAATACTTGGCTGTAATTATTACCATCTTTTATATCTGACGGGAGTTCTACTAGATACAATCAGTAAAACTGCTCAAGTAGTCGAAACTGAAGACCTCAAACACAAAAACTCGTTCACGACGATAACAAAAGAAAATTGTAGAAATCCAAAACGTATTTTTCTATTGCAATTGGCAAGTCACGGTTCTTGTATTTCGTTTTTCGAAATGCTTAGAGAGCAGATTAACCTTTCCAGTTAGAAGTCAATAACGCGGCTCCGGGCGACTTAGACGAAAACTGAAATGAGTCGCTTTCCTTCTTCTTCACCCAAACTATTCTTAGTAATCACATCACTTATTAAGTAAACCGCGTTTCATCCGATAAACTCATCAACATCAGCCTCTAATATTGATTCGCAATGCAAAGCAGCTACAACATTGTCAATGTATTGTCTATAATGGTCACAGCACCGGCATAGATCATCCGTTCTTAACTAGGGTTCCTCCAGAGGTTAAGGGTTCCTTGAGCAAGGAGCAGATAAATAACAACTAACACCAAAGATCTTTTACAGGGTTTCCTACTTAATGACCACCATTGGAGCAACATCTCTTCCCACTGATCACCAATGTAAGGGGCATTCTTCTCACTGATCACCAATGTAAGGGACATTCTTCTCACTGATCACCAATGTAAGGAACATTCTTCCCACTGATCACCAATGTAAGGGACATTCTTCCCACTGATCACCAATGTAAGGGACATTCTTCTCACTGATCACCAATGTAAGGAACATTCTTCCCACTGATCACCAATGTAAGGGACATTCTTCCCACTGATCACCAATGTAAGGAACATTCTTCTCACTGATCACCAATGTAAGGGACATTCTTCTCACTGATCACCAATGTAAGGGACATTCTTCTCACTGATCACCAATGTAAGGGACATTCTTCTCACTGATCACCAATGTAAGGAACATTCTTCTCACTGATCACCAATGTAAGGAACATTCTTCTCACTGATCACCAATGTAAGGAACATTCTTCCCACTGATCACCAATGTAAGGGACATTCTTCCCACTGATCACCAATGTAAGGGACATTCTTCTCACTGATCACCAATGTAAGGGACATTCTTCTCACTGATCACCAATGTAAGGGACATTCTTCTCACTGATCACCAATGTAAGGAACATTCTTCTCACTGATCACCAATGTAAGGAACATTCTTCTCACTGATCACCAATGTAAGGAACATTCTTCTCACTGATCACCAATGTAAGGAACATTCTTCTCACTGATCACCAATGTAAGGAACATTCTTCTCACTGATCACCAATGTAAGGAACATTCTTCTCACTGATCACCAATGTAAGGAACATTCTTCTCACTGATCACCAATGTAAGGAACATTCTTCTCACTGATCACCAATAGTTATTGTAGGGTAGCCATCTTGTGAGCAGGTGAACCTAGCCCTCCGAATGTCTTGTCCTCTCTCTACTGTCTATGAGCTTATATCAAAGTTCCAGTTTATCTTGGATGGTTTCTTTTCCTCATTGGAGAACGATCCTTGACACCCAGAGAGCTGGTATCCTAAGTAAAAAGCTTGAAAGTTCTCAGCCTATGCTCTTTTACAACTTAAACCATATTACATTTATTGAATACAAAATTTTCTCTGTGGCTTTAATATTTCCCGTAGTAGAAGAGCCAAGGTTTTCAGAATGACAAGAGTGGCTTATTTACAAAGGCAATGGTCTTAATCTGTCAGATTCCCAGCTACCATCTGAAGAGATATCCCAATCTGTTCATTTATTTCGCCGCGGCCATGATCTCATTGATAAGCGCAGAGCATAAGAAGAAAATCATGAGAGTCATCAAAGCCCCTTCATGTGTTTTTCATGCGAGAAGCCGAAAGTCCCCGGATTATACAACTGTCAAAGATATGTATAAAAGGCCTTTGGTCAGTATAGCATTGGGCTTAAGGCTCGGGAGTAGGGTGACCATGTGTCCCGGATTGCCTGGAACAGTCCCGCATTTTGCAGGTCTGTCCCGGGCAGCTTCATTCCAGGACAATACAGTGTCCCAGAATGAAACTGACACAGCAACCCCCCCTCCGGGCCAATCTGATGCCCCCAAAAAGGCCGCCACATCACTGCTTTACTCACTGACAGTACTTGTCTGGAAGAGCACAATCCCCGCCCCCTGCTTGTGATTGGAGAAATTATTAATCCCGCCTCTTGTGTCCAATCACTGTGCTGTGATTCGTTACAGCACAAGCTTATTTTTGGGAAGGGGGGGTGTCCCTGAATGGTAGTTTGGAAATGTGCTCACCCTACTCGGGAGGAAAAATCCAGCCCAACATGTACGGATTAGTTCAGATGGTAAATAAAAGCCGTGCATTATACCAAGTCTATCCAGAACATATGCAGACACGTGTGTGACGTCACAAAAGTTGAGTGTAAATCAATCAATCGTATATGTGCCTAAATGTCAAAAGTCTGTAGAAAATAGGTAAATAATGGTAGCACTTGATGATGGTTGCAACTTCTCTTTAACCAGAAGCTTGAGTAACACTAGTGCACATAAAACAGAAGAGAGGGGGGCGCCTTTTTTGGCTTGACAAAGGGATGGGTACACCCCTGAAACGCGTAAGCACGCCCACACCTGAAACCACCTGCCAATTCCAGGACTCCAAACCACTTTACAGCATCGTTCTACATTCCACCCTGGTCTACCCACTGCCACCTTGTATCCAGCAGCTTCCTGTGGGATACCAGCGCCACTCCTGCGTTACTCCTGTGCTACTCCTAACATTCCTTGGGAACTCTGTGTCAGAAATCAAGAATCAGACCGAGACAGAAGTACAGTAAAATCACACTTGTTTAATAATATTAAAAAGATAAACAGAGTAAGCGTAGTCAAAACATAGCCAGAGTTCAGGAACCGGATCGGGTAGTCAGTCAAGCCAAATGTCAGAGAGCCAGAGATATACGTAGTAGAACAGCAAGCGGGATCAGGAGCCAGAAGGGACCTCAGCCGAGCAAAGTCTTTAACAGGAACACAGGAGAAAGTCTCTGATGTTGACCAAGACGAAGGCAGAGAACATCTGAACTGGAAGGCTTAAAGTGGAGTTCCACCCAAAAAATGGAACTTGCTCTTTTTGGAATCCTCCCCCCCTCCGGTGTCATATTTGGCACCTTTCAGGGGGAGGAGGGAGCAGATACCTGTGTAATACAGCTATTTGCTCCCACTGTTCACCATTCTTGTTCTAGTGGTCCTTCTTGAAGTGTTACAAATGTCCACACCAACACTTGGTTTCTTTTTCTTCAAGCGTTTTATTAAACAAGTTCTGTTAGAGTGGTGGAGGGGTAGGGAGGATTCAGGTACCTTGCTTTGCGGATTTGCAGGTACGTTCTTGAATCCAGAGGACAAACTGCTTCCCCACTGCATTCAGCGACCACCTGATAGGCCTCTCTCACTGACCTAGCAGCCGGAGCGAAGCTCGTTCAACAGTCTCTGCCACAGACTTGATGAATGCCGTTGAGTCATTACACGGTCCTCTGCCACAGGACCAGGCAACCACACATGCACTTTGCAAAGTTCCAAAGAAATTACACAGCTCACAGTGCCAGGATCTCTCAGCCAAACCGGGCACACTGTGGGACAAATTCGCCAGGATGCGTCCTCTAATTGAATCCTCAATTGTTCGGCTTCTTCCTGCCGAGAAGACAGCGCAGGACCATCCCTGAACCAATAGGCCCCAGAACCTTCTGGGCCTACTCACAGTAATGGAGCCTTGGGCCAGCAGGCCCCAGGACCACAAGGTTGCTAACACATCCCTGAGGCCAGGAGGGCCCACAAGGATTGGAAGACCGTGCCAAAATGATATCTGCCCCTTAAGTGCCTCTCTCCAGAATGCACAGTGGCAGGGACCACGCCAATGAGCTGCTTCTGGGCAAGAAGCACCAAATACATCCAGCCCATTGCAGTTCCAACCTTGACCCCTGGTGACAGCGACACCCACAGTCAGATGGAAGATGCGCAACGCAGCCGAGCTGGGACAGAGACCCATAATTTGGCATAAAATTCTGAGCTAAACTACAGCTCAGATAACTAAATTTACAAATAGTGCAATTTCAAATTTTCGAATCTCGAATTTTCGAAATTTCAAATTTTTTAATTTTCAAAATTCGGAACTTCCGAAATTCGGAAATTCGGAAATTTGAAAATTTGAAAATTCAAAGTTTCAAAAGTTCAAAGATTGGAAATTCTGCACCTGAAAGGCGAAATACTCCCTTCGAAAGCTTTTGACGCGAAAAGAGAAAAAAAGTCTAATCCCCTGTACACACGATCGGTTTGTCTAATGAAAACGAAAGAATCAAAATCTAAAATTCAAAAATTTAAAATTCGAAAATCTAAAATTCGAAAATCTAAAATTGCAAAATTCGAAAATCTAAAATTCGAAAATCTAATTGGAAAATTGGAATTTTCAGAATTACGAATTTTTAGAATTTACAAATCTTATTTTTTTTCCATTTTCGTTTCATTTGTTCTTTGTTTTTTTGGGAAATTCGAAAAAATTATTTTTTTCCATTTTCATTTTATTCGTTTTGAAATATATTCCGCCACCTGAAAGGTGAAATACTCCCTTCGGAAGTCTCGACGCGAAGAGAGAAAAAAATAAGTCCAATGCCCTGTACACACGGTCTAATGAAAAAACAAAAAAATCTAAATTGCAAAATTAGAAAATCTAAAATTGCAAAATTAGAAAATCTAAAATTGCAAAATTTGAAAATGGGCATTTTCAGAATTCCGAATTTTTAGAATTTCCGAATTTTACTTTTATCCGTTTTCCTTTCATTTGTTTTCTTGCTTTTTGCGGAAATTCTAAAATATCATTTTTTTCCATTTTCGTTTTATTCGTTTTGAAATTCGGCGCTTGAAAGGCAAAATACTCCCTTCGGAAAGTTTGACGCGAAGGGAGAAAAAAAAAGTCTAATGCCCTTGTACACACGATCGGTTTGTCTAATGAAAACGAAAAAATCAAAATCTAAATTTCGAAAATCTAAAATTCGAAAATGGGAATTCTCAGAATTTTTTTTTTTTCATTTTTTTTCGTTTCATTTTTTTTTTTTTTTGCTTTCTTCAGAAATTCAAAAAAATCTGTTTAGAAAATCGTTTTTTTGCTTTTTACCGAATTTCCGAAAAAGCAAAAAAAAAAAAAACGAATTTTTCGAATTTCCAGAATTTCAGAAATAAGCAACAAAACAAATGAAATGAAAACGGAAAAAAAATTATTTCCGCAGTGCACAAGTCTACCTGTCTTGTAGCAGGCGCACCCTAGTGGAGTATTTGGCGACATGCAGTATAAACATCTTCCTTCTACGGTGTCTTTCTCAGTCATCCAACCATGAGCAAGAAAGCAAGAGTACATATTTTTTATTTTTCTTTATACATAATTGGCGATTTGCAATGAGAATCGCTTCACCTTCAGTGATCATTCGCTTTGTGAAAGAAATGGACTTTGCAAAGAAAACAGCCTCTACTGCTCGAGTGAATCAATTCTAATGAGTGATGTGGGAGTCGGCGGCTCTCCTCCGAGGAGAAGCGAAGTCACATAAGTCACAAGACTTGCCTGATGTAGACAGACGGGGAATTTCTCCATATGGCCTGGTGGGGGCGCCTCTATCCGCAGAATGGTTCTCATTTTAAATGGAGTTTTCTTGTTGCAGTGGCGTAGTTTAGCACTTTAGCCTTGTTATATTTAAAACGTTCGGACATTTACACGAAGGATACAATCCAGGGCGACTCCAAATGTCCTCCTTTTTTTTAACCACTTCAGCCCCGGGACCATTTGGCTGGCCAAAGACCACAGCACTTTTTGCGTCGCTTTAACTGACAATCGCACGGTCGTGCGACGCGGCTCCCAAACAAAATTGGCATCTTTTTTTTCCCCACAATAAGAGCTTTCTTTTGGTGGTATTTGATCACCTCTGCTTTTTTTTTTTTTTTTTTTTGCGCTGTAAACAAAAATAGAGCGACCATGTTGAAAATAAAATCTATGGGCCAGATTCACAGAGCCCTTACTCCGGTGTATCTCGCGTTAGACCGGAGTACTTTCAAATTACGCACGTCGTTTCATTAGTCTGAATCCTCAAACCATGAACCGTGTTCGTACGCCTTCGGATCTACGCTGCAATAATTTTGCGGCCGCTGGGTGGAGTTCCCGTCGTTTTTACTGCGTCGGGGTATGCAAATGAGCATTTTCCGACGATCCACGAAGTTACGAGCGTCATTCGCAATCTCTTACGGCATCTGTAGTCATCTTTTTGCCGCGTAAAGTTATTCCAGCTTTTATCTGGTCTAGTTTTAGACAGCCCATGTATGGCCGTCGTTCCCGCGTCGAATTTCAACGTCTTTTTTTATTTTTTACGTAAGTCGTCCGGGAATAGGAATGTACGTAAACGACGCTACTCAAACAAAAAAGGACATAAAGACGTTATTTCGCGCAATGCACGGCGGGAAATTTCTGAACGGAGCATGTGCAGTTCGATCGCGGCGGGGACGCGCCTAATTTAAATGCTTCACGCCCCCTAATCGCGTATTTCGATTCCGCCGTGAGAAATACACTACGCCACCGTACCTTTTACGGGCAAAAATCTACATGAATTAGTCGTAGAGCCTGGTAAAATACGGCGGCGTAGTGTATCTCTGATACTCTGCGCCAATGTAATTGTATCTGAATCTGGCCCAATATTTTTTTACTTTTTGCTATAATAAATATCCCCCAAAAAAAGATATATAAAAAACATTTTTTTTTTCCTCAGTTTAGGCCGATACGTATTCTTCTACATATTTTTGGTAAAAAAAAAAAAACGCAATAAGCGTTTATCGATTGGTTTGCACAAAGTTTATAGCGTTTACAAAATAGGGGATAGTTTTATAGCATTTTTATTAATATATATATTTTTTAATAGTAATGGCGGTGATCAGCGATTTTTTTTCATGACTGCGACATTATGGCGGACACATCGGACACTTTTGACACATTTTTGGGACCATTGTCATTTTCACAGCGAAAAGTGCTATAAAAATGCAAATGACACTGGCTGTAAAGGGGTTAACCTGTAGGCGCTAAGGGGTTAAGTGTGCCCTAAGGGAGTGATTTCCTATAACAGGGAACAGATGATCACTGTCATTGCCACAATAAAGAACGGGGAAGGTGTGTTTACACTCACCTCTCCCTGTTCTTCAGCTCCTGTGACCAATCGCGGGACACTGGCGGTGGCACGCTCACGACCCACAGCTGGGCTCTTAAAGGGGACGTTTATATGCGTCCCTGTGCCCAGTCGTGCCATTCTGCCGATGTATATCGTTGTGCGGTGCCGCGGCGGTCCTTAAGTGGTTAAGGGCATCCCAGTCTTATGCGATGTCGATGTGTCGATCGGAGATTCCAACAAGAAAAATTTGCTGCCAAAATAACACTACTCACAAATGCTCTTCTGGAAGAATAGTCAAACATTCCCATAGACACACTCCTAAACCTTGTGGACGGCCTTCCCAGAAGAGTTGAAGGTGTTATAGATACAAAGGGCGGGGCCAACTCAATATTGAACCCTACGGACTAAAGCCCTGTACACACGGGCCAGAATCTCGTCAGGAAAAAAACGTTGTTTTTCCTGACGAGATTCTTGGCCAGATTCTCTTGCCGGCCGAGTGTACACACACTCCATTCGAAAGAACCGCCGTTCTTTTGAATGGCACAAACGCAGTGACGTCATGGAGCAGAGGTTGCAGGTTCAGATCCGGGTCCTGACAAAGGGTTTCCATTTGTGCACAGGTGGCAGGTGGTCACTTCTGCATGACTGTAGGCAAAGAGGTAGGCCCTGGCGATTAATGGGTACTTTGGGCCAGATCCACAGAGCTAGTACGCCTGTCTATCTCCTGATACGCCGGCGTACTTTCAAATTTCCCGCGTCGTATCATTAGTTTGAATCCTCAAACCATGATACGACGGCTTCGGGCTTCGATCCGACAGGCTTACGTCTTCGTACGCCTTCGGATCTACGCTGCAATCTTTTTGCGCCCGCTGGGTGGAGTTTGCGTCGTTTTCCGCGTCGGGTATGCAAATTAGCTTTTTTGGGCGATCCACAAAGTTACGATCGGCCTTAGCATTCTCTAACGTCGTCGCTAGTCGGCTTTTTCCGGCGTAAAGTTAAAGCTGCTATTATCCGGTCTATAGTTAGATGTGCCATGTTAAGTATGGCCGTCGTTCCCGCGTTGAATTTTCAATTTTTTTGCGCAAGTCGTCCGTGAATGGGAATGTACCTAAATTACGCTACTGGAAAAAAAATGACGTTCCGACGTGATTTCGCGCAATGCACGGCGGGAAATTTCTGAACGGAGCATGCACAGTTTGATCGCCGCGGGGACGCGCCTAATTTAAATGATTCACGCCCCCTAATCGCGTATTTCGATTCCGCCACGAGAAATACACTACGCCGCCGTACCTTACGGGCCGAATTATTCCTGGATTCGACTTACAGCCAGGTAAAATACGGCGGCATAGTGTATCTCTGATACTCTGCGCCAGGGCAATTCTCTGTGGATCTGGCCCAAGGATTTTTGTTTGCTCGGTTGCAACTTTGTTTTTTATTTTATTTTTTTATTTTGTTTGCTTTTGCTTAAAAGTATTGTTTATGACGCTTGTGTCCGAAAAAGTGTAGCTTTGGCAATGACCTTGAAAATAAATTGTTACCCCAGGACCCAAAGGGGCAGATTCACAGACATTTTGCTTAGGGTAGCGTATCAGAAATACACTACGCCGCCGTTTTTTACCTTGCTCTACGTGGAATTCAGGTAGATTTTCTACGGTAAACGACGGCGGCGTAGTGTATTTCTCCCGTCGCAATCCATCTGCGCGAGTAGGGGGCGTGAAACATTTAAATTAGGCGCGTTCCCGCGGCGATCGATCTGCGCATGCTCCGTTCGCAAATTTCCCGCCGTGCATTGCGCGAAATCACGTCGTGACGTCATTCGTTGTTTATGTAGCGTACTTTACGGGCGATCCACGTCCCGACGAGTTACGTAAACAAAAAAAAATTTTAAATAAATTCGAAGCGGGAACGACGGCCATACTTAACATGGGCTACGTAAAGTTAGAGCAGCAAAAAGCTGCTCTAACATTACGTATAAAAAAATAGACGAAAACGATTGCGACGCCCGCTCGTATGTTCGTGAATCCCCGTAAAAACACATTTGCATATCCCGACGCATCAAAACGACGCGAACTCCTCCCAGCGGCCGCAAATAGATGGCAGCGTAGATCCGAAGGCTTACGAAGACGTAAGCCTCTCGGATCGAAGCCCGAAGCCGCTGTATCATGGTTTGAGGATTCAAACTAGTGATACGCCGCGCGAAATTTGAAATTACTCCTGTCTAACCCCAGTTAGACAGGCGTAATTGTTTTGTGAATCTGCCCCAAAGGGTTTTTGTTTTTTTTCACAAAAGCTTGCAACTTTCTTTTTTTCTTTTATTTATTTTTTTCTTTTTATACTTTTGCTAAAACATATTGGGCCAGATTCAGAGAGCCCTTACTCCTGTGTAACTGGTGTTAGACTGGAGTAATTTCAAATTATGCGCGTTTTTTAGCTAGTCGGAAAACTCAAACCATGAATAGACGGCTGCGGGCTTCAATTCGACTGGATTACGTGTTCGTACGCCTTCGGATCTACGCTGCAATAAAATTGCGGCCACTGGGTGGACTTCCCGTCGTTTTCCGCGTCGGGGTATGCTAATGAGCTTTTGCCGGCGATCCCAGAAATTACGATCTTCATTCGCAATCTCTTGCGGCACCTTTAGTCATCTTTTTTTTGCGTAACACTATACCAGCTTTTTGCTGCTCTAATATTAGACAGCCCATGTTAAGTATGGCCGTCGTTCCCGCGTCGAATTTCTACGTTTTCCGACGTCTTTTATTATTTTTTACGTAAGTCGTCCGGGAATAGGAATGTTCGTAAACGACGCTACTCAAACAACGAATGACGTAACGACGTGGTTTCGCGCAATGCACGGCGGGAAATTTCTGAACGGAGCATGCGCAGTTCGATCGCCGCGGGGACGCACTTAATTTAAATGCATCACGCCCCCTAATCGCGTATTTCGATTACGCGGCGAGAAATAGACTACGGGCAAAAATCTACCAGAATTCGGTGTAGAGCCTGGTAAAATACGTCAGCGTAGAGTATTTCGATTACGCAGCGCAATATTAAAGCGGATCTCCGCCCTAAAGTGAAGATCCGCTGATCGGAACCCTCCCCCCCTCCGGTGTCACAATTGACACCTTTCAGGGGGGAGGGGGGTGCAGATACCTGTCTGAAGACAGGTATCTGCAACCACTTCCGGCCCGCAGTCTCGGGCAAAAGACGGGTTTTTTGGCGACATCCCGTCGCCCCCCCGTTGTGTGCTGGGAACTCTCAGCTCCCAGCACACAACGGGAGCCAATCGCCGGGCGCAGCGCGACTCGCGCATGCGCCGTAGGGAACCGGGCAGTGAAGCCGCAGCGCTTCACTTCCTGGTTCCCTCACCGTGGATGGAGGGGGGAGCAGCAGGGTGACGAGCGATCGCTCGTCCTCTGCTGCGGACGCCGCTGGACTCCAGGCCAGGTAAGTGTCCTAATATTAAAAGTCAGCAGCTGCAGTATTTGTTGCTGCTGGCTTTTAATATTGTTTTTTTGCTGAACCATCCGCTTTAAGTGTATGTGAATCTGGCCCATTTTTTTTAAGTCATATGTTATATACGCTCGTGTCCCAAAAAGTGTAGCTTTAGTAATGACCTTGAAAAAAATCGTCACGTCCTGGGACCCTTTTTTCACAAAAGGTTGGAACTTTATTTTTTTTGTTTGTTTTATTTATTTATTTATTTATTATACTTTTGTTAAAACGTATTATTTATGATATATGTTATATACACTCGTGTCCCAAAAAGTGTAGCTTTAGTTATGACCTTGAAAATAAATTGTCAGGTCCCGGGACCCAAAGATTTATTTATTTATTTTTTCCAAAAATAAATGCTGCTTTTTTTTTTAGTATAATTAGTCAGCAACGGTGAATAAGATAAGAATGTATTATTATTATTATTTATATATTTTTATTATTTTACTTATTATTATTATTTATATTTTTTTAATTATTTTACCGTTGGCTCCTGAGGGCAAAAACAAATATCAACTTGTAAAATGGGTTCAATAATTGCATACTTCACCCAGAGAAAGAGAGAATTTTAATGGGTCGCTGTCAAATAATCTACATTAGTGAGAGGGGTAGAACAAAGGTGCCCCCCTCCCCCACCCTTCCATATTGACCCATTTTATTGAACCACTAACTGTCCATCAAATATATAAGAACTCGGAGTTTGACACACTGTTGCCTATGCAGGATCTTCCGTAATGAACGCTCTAATGCTAATATCTAATTTAAGACAAAACTCGTAGCTTAAAATAAATTGAGAGAAATCCATACGTTCCCCGTGGACTAATTTGCACTCAACCAGCACCAATGTGCATGCCCTCCAAACTGACTTGGTTTAATTACTTACTTGGGTTTTTAAATATCTAGACTTCCCTAAGGGGTACAAAAAACTTTTTTTAAAACATTTTTGACAGATGACGGAAAGACTGAGGTTTTTTTTTGCCCCCCCTAAATTTTATTCAATTTTTAAATATTATTACTAAAATTGAATTGACAAATAAGTGTGCGTATCAGTCCTCTATATTATTATTTTTTTATTTTTAAGATTTTTTTCAGAAGAGGAAAAGACTGGTTCAAAAAAATAAAAATAACGAAGAAGACTGATAGGCAAGATCATTTTCCTACAAAATGTTATTACATTTTTAAATATTATTAATAAAATTGAATTGACAAGTAAGTGTGTATATCAGTCCCCTATTTTCTTCTTTTTTATTTCTAAGATTTTTTTCAGAAGAGGAAAAGACTGGTTCAGGTGATTATTGTTCCCAAAAAATAACGAAGAAGAATGATAGGCACAATCATTTTCCTACAAAATTGTATTCAATTTTTAAATATGATTAATAAAATTTAATTGACAAATACCGGTAAGTGTGCGTCTGATCCTCTATATTATTATTTTTTTATTTTAAAGATTTTTTTCAGAAGAGGAAAAGACTGCTTCATGTGGTTATTGTTCCCAAATAATAAAAAACAACGAAGAAGAATGATAGGCAAAAAAAATTTCCTACTTAATTTTATTCAATTTTTAAATATTATTACTAAAATTTAATTGACAAATAAGTGTGCGTATCAGTCCTCTATATTATTATTTTTTTATGTTAAAGATTTTTTTCAGAAGAGGAAAAGACTGGTTCAGGTGATTATTGTTCCCAAAAAATAACGAAGAAGAATGATAGGCACAATAATTTTCCTACAAAATTGTATTCAATTTTTAAATATGATTAATAAAATTGAATTGACAAATAAGTGTGCGTATCAGTCCTCTATATTCTTTTTTTTTATTTTTAAGATTTCTAAGGGGTCCAAAAAAGTTTTTTCAACATTTTTGACAGACAACAGAAAGACTGATGCCCCGTACACACCATCACTTTTTGTGATGAAAAAAAATGACATTTTTAAAAATGTCATTTAAAATGATGGTGTGTGGGCAAAATGTCATTTTATGTCTTCTGAAAAATGACCAAAAAAAAATTCGAACATGCTCGAATTTTTTATGTCATTTTTCAAAATGTCATTTTTTGTGTCATAAAAAATGATCGTGTGTGGGCAAAACTACGTAAAAAATGATGTTTTAAACCCGCACATGCCCAGAAGCAAGTTAGGAGACGGGAGGTAAAACTACCATTCATAATGGAGTAAGCACATTCATCACGCTGTAACAGACAAAAAAGCAGGAATCGGCTTTTACTAACAAGTAACCAGCTAAAAGCAGCCTCAAGGCAAATAGAACTTCCCCTTTAGAGTGCCATCACTTTGTTCATCATTTTCCAAAAATGATGGTGTGTACGCAACGTCATTTTTTAAAATGAAGTTTGAAAAATGTCATTTTTTTTCATGAAGAAAAATGACATTTTTTTTCATCACAAAAAGTGATCGTGTGTACGGGGCATGAGGTTTTTTTTGCCCCAAAAAAAAAAAAAAAATGAAGAAGAAGAATGATAAGCAAAATCATTTTCCCACAAAATTGTATTACATTTTTAAATATTGTTAATGAAATGAATAGACAAATAAGTGTGCGTATCAGTCCTCTATATTATTATTTTTTATTTATTTATTTTCAGAAGAGGAAAAGACGGTGGTTATTGTTCCCAAAAAATAACGAAGAAGAATAATAGGCACAATAATTTTCCTACAAAATTGTATTACATTTTTAAATATTATTAATGAAATGAATAGACAAATAAGTGTGCATATCAGTCCTCTATATTCTTCTTTTTTTAATTTTTGACAGAAGAAAAGACTGGTTCGGGTGTTTATTAGACAAAAAGATTAAAAATAACAAAGAAAAATAATAGGCACAATCATTTTCCTACTCCATAGGAACAAAAATTGAGGTAAGTATTTGATACAATTTTCTGTTTTCCCCCTTTGCAAGAATAAAAGGAAAATTACGGGAAAGGAAAATTACAGTAAGTATTTGAACCACTTTTGTTTTCGTGGCGCCAACAAGACAGCATACATGTGGTAGTACATTCGTGGCAGGACAAAAATTGAGGTAAGGATTTAATACAATTTTCTGTTTTCTCCTGTGCAAGAATGAAAGGAAAATCACGGGAAAGGAGAATTATAGTAAGTATTTTAATCACTTTTATTTTTGTGGTGCCAACAAGACAACATACATGTGGTAGTATGCCGCTATTGACTGGCACAAGGAAAAAAAATTAAGGTAAGGATTTGATACAATTTTCTGTTTTCCCCCGGTGCAAGAATAAACGGAAGATTACGGCAAAGGAAAAATTACAGTACGTATTTGAACCAACAAGGTGACAACAAGGCAGTATACATGTGGTAGTATGCTGCCATGGATTCGTGCCAGGAAAAAAATTGAGGTAAGGATTTGATACACTCTTCTATTTTCTCCTGTGCAAGAATGAAAGGAAAATCACGTCAAAGGAAAAATGACAGTAAGTATTTGAACCACTTTTATTTTCGTGGTGCCAACAAGGCAGCATACATGTGGTAGTATGCTGCCATAGATTCGTGCCAGGAAAAAATTGAGGTACGAATTTGATACAATTTTCTGTTTTCTCCTGTGCAAGAATGAAAGGAAAATTACGGGAAAGGAAAATTTTAGTAAGTATTTGAACCACTTTTATTTTCATGGTGCCAACAAGGCAGCATACATGTGGTAGTATGCTGCTATTGACTGGCACCAGGAAAAAAATTAAGGTAAGGATGTGATACAATTTTCTGTTTTCTCCTGTGCAAGAATGAAAGGAAAATTACGGGAAAGGAAAATTTTAGTAAGTATTTGAACCACTTTTATTTTCGTGGTGCCAACGAGACAGCATACATGTGGTAGTATGCTGCTATTGACTGGCACCAGGAAAAAATTAAGGTAAGGATGTGATACAATTTTCAGTTTTCTCCTGTGCAAGAATGAAAGGAAAATCACGGGAAAGGAAAAATTACAGTACGTATTTGAACCAACAAGGTGACAACAAGGCAGTATACATGTGGTAGTATGCTGCCATGGATTCGTGCCAGGAAAAAAATTGAGGTAAGGATTTGATACACTCTTCTATTTTCTCCTGTGCAAGAATGAAAGGAAAATCACGTCAAAGGAAAAATGACAGTAAGTATTTGAACCACTTTTATTTTCGTGGTGCCAACAAGGCAGCATACATGTGGTAGTATGCTGCCATAGATTCGTGCCAGGAAAAAATTGAGGTACGAATTTGATACAATTTTCTGTTTTCTCCTGTGCAAGAATGAAAGGAAAATTACGGGAAAGGAAAATTTTAGTAAGTATTTGAACCACTTTTATTTTCATGGTGCCAACAAGGCAGCATACATGTGGTAGTATGCTGCTATTGACTGGCACCAGGAAAAAAATTAAGGTAAGGATGTGATACAATTTTCTGTTTTCTCCTGTGCAAGAATGAAAGGAAAATTACGGGAAAGGAAAATTTTAGTAAGTATTTGAACCACTTTTATTTTCGTGGTGCCAACAAGACAGCATACATGTGGTAGTATTCTGCTATTGACTGGCACCAGGAAAAAAATTAGGGTAAGGATGTGATACAATTTTCAGTTTTCTCCTGTGCAAGAATGAAAGGAAAATCACGGGAAAGGAGAATTATAGTAAGTTTTTTAATCACTTTTATTTTTGTGGTGCCAACAAGACAGCATACATGTGGTAGTACATTCGTGGCAGGACAAAAATTGAGGTAAGGATTTAATACAATTTTCAGTTTTCTCCTGTGCAAGAATGAAAGGAAAATCACGGGAAAGGAGAATTATAGTAAGTTTTTTAATCACTTTTATTTTTGTGGTGCCAACAAGGCAGCATACATGTGGTAGTATGCCACCATTGACTGGCACCAGGAAAAAAAATTGTGGTAAGTATTTGATACAATTTTCTTGTTCCAGTGAAAAAAACATTATGGGAAATGCAAAATTGTTTAATTGTCACATGAAGAGGACATGAGGGGATTATTTTTTTTCCAATGGAGAAACCTATTTTGGTGACAACTAAGGCCCCATACACACGATCGGATATATCCGATGAAAACGGTCCGCGGACCATTTCCATCTGATATGTCCGATCGGGAGTTTGATCCGATGGCGTGTACACACCATCGGATCAAATTCCCCGCCGCCGGACGGCGCAGTGACGCGGCGGTGACGTTGACGCCGCCGCGTCACCGCCACGTCACCGCACCAGGAAGTAAAACACTTCCGCGCATGCGCCGAATCCATTCGGCAGCGGCGCGGCGGTGGTGGGAGCCGACATGTCTGCTGGTAAGTGTACTAACCAGCAGACATGTCGGGCGGACAGATTCCCACCGGATAGATTTCAAAGCTTGCTTTGAAATCTGTCGGGTGGACAAATCTGTCCGCTAGCCCATACACACGAGCGGTGATGTCTGCTGAAACGGTCCATCGGACCGTTTTCAGCGGACATATCCCCTCGTGTGTACGCGGCCTAAGAGGAGATATGCCTCACTTGGCAAAGATTTCCAAATGGGACCCAATGGAATCAGATGGATTTTTTTTTTTTTTTTTTAATCTTTAAAAAAAATTGTAGTCTATACAAAAAAAAAAAACAAAGTTTTAGCTTTACGTAGACGATATATACACGTTCGATATGCTCTTCAGTGATAGAACTCATAAAATATTGACGGCACACCTGGACCTAACGTCCCTTGACCCAGGACTTTCACCGGATCTGCATAAACACACAATAATAGGACACAAGGTAGATAATTGCTTCCCACCTGTGGCACATCGTTTCTCACAACTAGACCACCGCGTGGAGGACATAACGTATTTGTTGTTGAAGGGTAGGCAAGGGTGTTCAATGCCATGCAAGAAAGGGAAACCTTCGAACAAAGAATAATCATTCTGTTTGACTCAAAAAAAAAAGCTTTCGTTTTCAAAATCAATAAATATAATTTTATGATCATCCTCGGCCACATCCCATTCCATAGCCCCCTCTCTACTATTACTGTGTCCACTGGGCCAAATCATTTGGTGGGAGGGGGTATTATGGGGTGGGGGTTGTTTTTCTGGGGTTGGGCTTGGTTCCTCAGGGGTTGGGCTTAGCCCCTTAGTTCCAGTGAAGGGAACTCTTAAGGCATCAGCATACCAAGACATTTTGGACAATTTCATGTTCCCAACTTTGTGGGAACAGTTTGGGGGACGGCCCCTTCCTGTTCCAACATGACTGCGCACCAGTGCACAAAGCAAGTTCCATAAAGGCATTGAAGAGCTTGCAGTCTCCACTTCACACCAAAGGTGTTCTATCGGGTTGAGGTCAGGACTCTATGCAGGCCCAGTCAAGTTCCTCCACCCCAAACTCACTCACTTGATGTCTTGGTGGATCTTGATTTGTGCTCTTGTGCGCAGTCATGTTGGAACAGGAAGCGGCCGTCCCCAAACAGTTCACACAAAGTTGGGAGCATGAAATTGTCCAAAATGTCTCGGTATGCTGGCGTCTTAAGAGTTCCCTTCACTGCAACTAAGGGGCCAAACCCAACCCCTGAAGAACAACCCCACACCATAATAAAATGTTCTAGTAGTGAGCGTACAAAGAAAGGTCCACCCCAAACTCGCTCACCCATGTCTTTATGGACCTTGCTTTGTTCACTGGTCCAAATCATTTGGTGGAGGGGGGATTATGGGGTGGGGGTTGTTTTTCCGGGTGGCCCATTCCTGTTCCAACATGACTGTGCATCAGTGCACAAAGCCAAGGTCCATAAAGACATGGATCAGCGAGTTTGGGGTGGAGGAACTTGACTTTACCAAAAAAGTGCGCTTGTAAGACCGCTGCGCAAATACGGTGTGATAGAAAGTATTGCAGCGACCGCTATTTTATTCTCTAGGGTGTTAGAATAAAATATATATATATATATATATATATAATGTTTGGGGGGTTCTAATTAGAGGGAAGGAGATGAGAGTGAAAGCAGACAGGGGAAGCTTCATTAGCATTGCTTGTTGTCTTGTCATACCAACGGCCACCACAAGATTGCGCTAGATCACAGAAGTAAGCATAGGCCTGCAGAAGACCGCAAAGCCGCGGCCTCTATTATCGGCCAGCGCGGCCCAACGCAATCACGCGGCGGAGAAGGTGGGGGGGCGCATGGAGAACCAGGATGGGTCTTAATGCGCCCCCACCTCCCCCGCCTCGCCGGCCAGTAATCAAGGCTTTGTGGCCTTCTGCAGGCCTATGCTTCCTTCCCCAGGTGCCAGGTCGCTAATTCTAGTCACAATTGCGACCTGGCGCCTGGATTTCGTCGAACCCTGTGTGTATATACTGTATATATATATATATATATATATATATATATATATATATATATATATATATATATATATATATTTCCATTCTATCACTATCCCCCCCAAAAAAATTCTATATGTACCAATTAAGATGAGTGCAGACCTGTTGTTTTCAGAGAAATAAACAACCCTTTCCTTAAAATAAATAAATAAAAATAACTAAAATAAATAAAAATAAAATACAAATAAAATAATAAATAATAAAAATAATAAATAATAATAATAATTAAATATTATTATAAATAATAATAAATAATAAAAATTATAGTATAAAATAATAAAAAATAAAATAATAAATAATAATAATTTAATATTAATATAAATAATAATAAATAATAAAAATGATAATTAAAAAGAATAAAATAAAAATAAATAAAATAAAATTCTAAAATCTCGAGTTCTGATATTCAGCCTTTCTAAGGTGAGCCCCACAGTGATTCATGCTGGTCGGGCTTCATGTCCAACACATCCACAGCTATTCATCTCGGATCGCTTTACATAATTATACTGATGCCATCAGACAGGATGGCACACACACAGGGGCACTGCTGTTTTTAGACATGGCTCAAGCCTTCGAACGGCATTGAGTAGCCTTCCCCCCGTGGACAGTGATGTGCCTTGGCTTCGGAGATATGTCTACAAACCGGGGCGGCGCTTTTCCCGTAGACTGACCCTAAGGCCAGGTTGTGTATCAATGGTTTTGTGTCAAAGTAATTTCCACTCAACGGAGGGATAAGGGACAGCCCCCCCTCCCCCTTATTAACCCCAATAGCAACTGAGCCATTAGGCGCTATGATTAAAGCGTCTCGGAGAATTACGGGCTGTAATTATGACAATGCCCAAGAGGGAATCGTGCTTTACGTAAGTGGATCAAACTATCTTTCGGAGCAGTTGGTTGCACTAATCTAAATAAAATGATCTTAATACTTTCGGAGATGAAAAGAAGGGGGCACCTTTAATGGAATCCATGTAGGAAAGAGGCAGACCCTCGCTACACAAATAATTAATATGGAAAAGGAAGATGGTTAAACCCACAAGTGCTGATATTTTGACTCCCCCTCCATCATTGGTGTCAGTGTGAGGGATAGTGCCCCATCACTGGTATGAATGGGAGGAATGGTACCCCATCATTGGTATCAATGGGAAGAATGGTACCCCATTGTTGGTACCAATGGAAGGAATAGTGCCCCATCATTGGTATCAGTGGGAGGAATAGTGTCCCATCGTTGGTATTAGTGGGAGTAATAATGCCCCAACGTTGTTGTCAGTGAGAGGAATAGTGCCCCATCCTTGGTATCGGTGGGAGGAATAGTGTCCCCATTGTTGGTGTCTGTGGGAGGAATAGTGCCTCATCATTGGTATTAATGGGAAGGATGGTACCCCATCATGGTACCAATGGAAGGAATTGTGCCCCATCAATGATTTCAGTGGGACTAATTGTGCCCCATCAGTAGGAGTAATAGTGCCCTATTGTTGGTATCAATGGAAGGAATAGTTCCCCATCATTGGTATCAGTGGGAGAATTAGTTCCCCATCATTGGTATCAGTGGGAGGAATAGCGCCCCCAACATTTTTGTCAGTGGGAGGAATAGTGCCCCATCATTGGTATCAATGGGGGTATAGTGTTCCATTATTAGTATCAGTAGAAGTAATAGTGCTCCAACGTTGTTGTCAGTGGGAGGACTAGTGTCCCCATCGTTGGTGTCAGTGGGTGGAATAGTGTCCCATCATTGGTATCAGTGGGAGAAATAGTGTCCCATCATTGGTGTCAGTGGGAGAAATAGTGTCCCATCATTGGTGTCAGTGGGAGAAATAGTGTCCCATCATTGGTGTCAGTGGGAGAAATAGTGCCCCATCATTGGTACCAATGGAAGGAATTGTGCCCCATCAATGATTTCAGTGGGAGTAATTGCGCCCCCATCAGTAGGAGTAATAGTGCCTTATTGTTGGTATCAATGAAAGGAAAAGTGCCCCATCATCGGTATCAGTGGGAGGAATAGTACCCCATCATTGGTATCAGTGGGAGGAATAGTGTCCCATCATTGGTATCAGTGGGAGGAATAGTGCCCCCAACATTTTTGTCAGTGGGGGAAAAAGTGCCCCATCATCGGTATCAGTGGGAGGAATAGTGCCCCATCATTGGTATCAGTGGGAGGAATTGTGTCCCCAACGTTTGTGTCAGTGGGAATAGTGTTCCATCATTGGTGTCAATGGGAGGATAAGTGCCCCATCGTTGGTGTCAGTGGGGGTAATAGTGCCCCATCGTTGGTATCAGTGGGAGGAATAGTGTCCCATCATTGGTGTCAATGAGAGGAAGAGTGCCTCATCATTGGTGTCAGCGGTGTGCCCCAGTGTCAGTGGCAGGAAATGTCCCTTTGCTGCCGACAGTGGGGGGTTATAACGACCTAAGGGCCAGATGAGGCTGCATTTGATGGGCGCTTAATTAAAAAGGTGGGGAATACATGGGCTGGGCAAAGGGGGTGGAGCCAAGGGGGCGGCGCCAATGGGGGGCGGCAAAATTAGGTTTTGCCTAAGGTGTCAAAAATCCTTGCACCAGCCCTGATCACAGCAGGTTTGATATCTAAAGTTACATAGTTAGGCTGAAAAAGAAAGGACACCGGTCCGCGTAGTTCAACCAATAGGAAACCTCTGCAAGATTGAAATTAAAAAAACAAACTAGGACCGGCAACAATAAAACATTTAAGCCACAACCTATTTATCATTTTAAATTGTGACCATAGAGATTCCCGAAGACTTCCATCCAATTCATGTATTTGAGGCCCATCAATTTTATACGGCCTTTCATGCAAAAGGGGGGAGAAGAATTCACACATTTCCATCGCTTCTTCACTAAATGATTCGCTTTTTCATTGCTAAGAAGATAATTAGGATGCCGGGAGCTCGGTTGGTACTCGAGGACACATCTTCATCAAAGGACGGCAGAGCCACCCCACGAGATGATTCCTTACAGGGAAGTCCCGCCCCCACCTTGCTTTAATTGCTGAATATTTTTGGTGGAGATTATTTTTAGATTAGAGATAATTGTATCCTGTATATATATATATATATATATATATAGATATGCGAGTTCTCCTACGAGTGCAGGGCCGATCCTGGGGTCACAGACGCCTGGGTGCAGAAATATTTCTAGCGCCCCCACATGGGCGTGGTCATCTTGCTGTCTCCTCCCCTTTACAGATGTTTTTATGGCTACGACTCAAACACAGAGATGCTCCCCTAAGAAGTCTTCATTAGTGTCCCCCATCAGAGTCCCCCCCCACCAGGTGTCCCTCATCAGAGCCCCCCTCCCAGCAGGTGTCCCCCATCAGAGTCCCCCCAGCAGGTGTCCCCCATCAGAGCCACCCACAGCAGGTGTCCCCCATCAGAGCCACCCACAGCAGGTGTCCCCCATCAGAGCCACCCACAGCAGGTTTCCCCCATCAGAGCCCCCCACAGCAGGTGTCCCCCATCAGAGCCCCCCACAGCAGGTGTTCCCCATCAGAGCCCCCCACAGCAGGTGTTCCCCATCAGAGCCCCCCACAGCAGTTGTCCCCCATCAGAGCCCCCCACAGCAGGTGTCCCCCATCAGAGCCCCCCACAGCAGGTGTCCCCCATCAGAGCCCCCCACAGCAGGTGTTCCCCATCAGAGCCCCCCACAGCAGATGTCCCCCATCAGAGCCCCCCACAGCAGGTGTCCCCCATCAGATCCCCATACAGCAGGTGTCCCCCATCAGAGCCCCCCACAGCAGGTGTCCCCCATCAGAGCCTCCCCACAGCAGATGTCCCCCATCAGAGCCCCCCACAGCAGGTGTCTCCCATCAGAGCCCCCCACAGCAGGTGTTCCCCATCAGAGCCCCCCACAGCAGGTGTTCCCCATCAGAGCCTCCCCACAGCAGATGTCCCCCATCATAGCCCCCCACAGCAGGTGTCCCCCATCAGAGCCCCCCACAGCAGATGTCCCCCATCATAGCCCCCCACAGCAGGTGTCCCCCATCAGAGCCCCCCACAGCAGATGTCCCCCATCATAGCCCCCCACAGCAGGTGTCCCCCATCAGAGCCCCCCACAGCAGGTGTTCCCCATCAGAGCCTCCCCACAGCAGATGTCCCCCATCATAGCCCCCCACAGCAGGTGTCCCCCATCAGAGCCCACCACAGCAGATGTCCCCCATCATAGCCCCCCACAGCAGGTGTCCCCCATCAGAGCCCCCCACAGCAGATGTCCCCCATAATAGCCCCCCACAGCAGGTGTCCCCCATGAGAGCCCCCCACAGCAGATGTCCCCCATCAGAGCCCCCCACAGCAGGTGTCCCCCATCAGAGCATCCCCACAGCAGATGTCCCCATCAGAGCCCCCCACATCAGGTGTTCCCATAGATCAGTACTTGTCCAATAGATCCCTGTAGCTCGAGCGCGCTGGGAGCAGAAGCACATTACAGGGGGTAGACAAATTTCTCACCGCTCCAGGTGAGCCCCGTGTGCAATCAAGGGTTGTTGAACCACCAAGGTGCTGGCAATGCTAATGATAGCAAATTGAAGGACAAAAACTGGACAGCCGCACTCCAAAATCACTTAAAATAAGTTGTCTTTTATTTTTCAACTGTACACACAGTCACTGCAACCAACAAAATACAGTATGGCCGACGCGTTTCGCCAGGGGGTGGAGTGCATTTCTGGGAGTGCATAGAATGATTGGCAGCAGCTCTGGCCAACCCTGAAGCCTCTCATCACACCGCCTATGGGAGAAGAGCGGACACACGCAGAGAGGACGGGGCAGACAGGAGACTGCTTCCTGCGCACCGGACAGAATTAATTAGTGGAGCCTAGTGTCGGAACGTGTTCCAGTACTAGGCTCCGCTGTGGTACCCAGCCCGGATTCCCGGGACAGCGGGAGGTATGCGCTCTTGTCAGTTGCCAGCAGAGAGAGCAAGCGAGATGGGGAACCACAACACCCGCTACTGGGCCAGAAAGGGAGGAGGGAGGGGAGCACTTTGGAGCTTTGGCGCCCCCACCTCTGTAGCGCCCGGGTGCAGAGCACCCCGTGCACTCTGCATAGGATCGGCCCTGTACGAGTGTATGTAAGTCGGCGCTACCGATGTCCTTGCTGGATGCACAGCGTGGGATCATTCGTCATAACATAGACAGAGGCGGCTCTAGGCTTTGCAAGGCCTTAGGCAAAACTTGACATGAGGCCCCCACTCACACCCATGATGGGAAAAATAATCCAAGGGCAAGAGCCTCTTCCCCACAACCCTGGCCGGTGGTTGCGGGGGTCTGCGGGCAAAGGGGGTTTATCCGAATCTCGAAACCCTTTTAATTAGGTGGCCCCCAGATCCTGCTCTTTAACTAAGCTCTAAATAAGGGGCGAGGGCCACCGGGTGAACCCGCCCCCCTTGTGACAACATTGACTGAGGGCACGCTGGGTCATTGACATCACAAGGGGTGGTGTCACCGATTTTCACTGGTTGTTAGGAACGCTGGCAGCCCCGCTCCTGAGTCAGGGCTCTTAACGCTGCCTGAGCACATCAGTCCCTCAAAACTGGAGAAATGCATTGGGTAAGTTAGGCGGGGCCCCTGTGAGTGTGAGGCCTTAAGCGACTGCCTAATTAAAGAGCCACCTCTGAATATAGGAAGCATGGGCTACACCTACAGGATAATACAAATATATATCAGGTAGAGATGCGTGATTAATCGTCAATCGTCAAAAATTCCCCGTTGTGATCTTGGTAAAGTGTTTCCCGATCTTTGGGATGCAGAGAATTGTCTCTCTGCTCTCATTAGTCAAAGTCTGGGCAGTCTGCCAAGTTTTAAAACATTCAGGGCTAGATTCAGGTAGGAGATATGACGGCGTATCTCCAGATACGCCGTTGAATCTCTGCCTCTGAGCCCTCCTATCTATGCGCCTGATTCATACAATCAGATACGCATAGATTTCTATTCGATCCGACTGGCGTAAGTCTCTTACGCCGTCGTATCTAACTTGCATATTTACGTTGGCCGCTAGGTGGCTTTCCCATGTAAAATATGCAAATGAGCGTAATACGCCGATTCCCGAACGTACGCCCGGCCTGCGCATTTGTTTTACGTTGTTTGCGTTAGCGTAGGTCCGGCGTAATGTTACCCCTTCTGTATGCGGAGCAGCCAATGTTAAGTATGGACGGCGTGCTGGCGTAATTTTTCCCGTCCTTTACGTTGTTTGCGTAAAACGCTCGCGAATAGGGCTGTGCGTAAGTGACGTTCACGTCATTTTCATTGACTATTTCCGACGTGATGATTTGGAGCATGCGCACTGGGCTACGTTCAGGCCCGGCGTATGCGCAGTTCGTTCGGCGCGGGGACGCGCTTCATTTAAATGATACACGCCCCCTACCCACCAAATTTGAAATAGGCCGGGACATTTACTCTACGCCGCCGCAACTTTACAGGCAAGTGCTTTGTGAATACAGCACTTGCCCGTAAAAGTTGCGGAGGCATAGCGTAAATGGGATAAGCTACGCCAGCATACTTTTACGCCCATCTACCTGAATCTAGTCCTCAGTCTAAACATTGTATCAATTTGTCTTTTACATCAAACTTCTGTATGTAAAGTAGGAACGTTTTAACCACTTAACCGCTTAAGGACCGCCGCGCGACTAAATACGTCGGCAGAATGGCACGGCTGGACACACGGACGTTCCCTTTAAGAAGCCCAGCCTTGGGTCACGAGCACGCCGATTGCTCCGGTCCTGTGCTCCGTGACCGGAGAGGTGAGTGTAAACTAACCTCTCTCCTCAATACTTGTGCGAGAAAATAAAACACTACACCCCAAATTGCATTATCCGATCAACCAATCAAAATCTCTTCCACATCCCCAAGTCCCGCTACAAATCGAAGGGAGAATGAAGGTTTGCAGTCCAAGGACCACGGCTATGGAACGCTCTTCCGACAAACATCCACAAGGAGGAAAACTATCGGGCCTTCAGGAAAAAACTCAAGACTCATCTCTTCTGAAGGATCAGGATGTCCCTGGATGGAAAAAATGGCCTTGAGGCATTTGTAGCGCTATACAAGTTATTCACTCACTCACATGCCCAAAAGTTAAAGGCATACTCATGGGCATCCGCAGAACTTATTTCATAATTTAAAAAAAAAGGTTAATGTTAAGGGGGGGGTCTGTGCTGGGGAGGGGTGTCTGTACTGAAGGGTCTGTTTTGGTGTTCTGTGTTAGAGGGGTCGTCTCTAGTGGAGGGGGATTCTGTACTGAGGGGTCTGCACTGGGCAGGGGTGTCTGTACTGAGGGGTCTGTTCCGGTGTGCTGTCTGGAAGGGGGGTCTGTACTGGGGAGGGGTATCTGTTCTGAAGGGTCTGTTCTGGTGTCCTGTGTGGGAGGGATCAGTCTATACTGGGGGGGTTCTGTACTGCGGAAGAGGGTCTGTTCTGGTGTTCTGTGTGGGAGGGGTCAGTCTCTACTGAGGGGTGTCTGTACTGAAGGGTCTGTCTGTTCTGACGGGTCTGTTCTGATGTACTCTGTGGAAGGGGGATCTGTACTGGGGAGGGGTGTCTGTACAGAAGGGTCTGTTCTGGTGTTCTGTGTGGGATTGGTCAGTCTCTACTGGGGGTCTGTACTGGGGAGGGGTGTCTGTACTGAAGGATCTGTTCTGGTGTTCTGTGTGGGAGGGTCAGTCTCTACTGGGGGGTCTGCACTGAAGGGTCTGCACTGGGGAGAAGTGTCTGTTCTGGTGTACTGTGTGGAGGGGGGTCTGTACTGGGGAGGGGTGTCTGTACTGAAGGGTCTGTTTTGGTGTTCTGTGTGGCGTGGGAGGGGTCGGTCTCTAGTGGGGGGGATTTTATACTGAGGGGTCTGTACTGGGCAGGGGTGTCTGTACTGAGGGGTCAGTTCTGGTGTTTCTGTGTGGAAGGGGGGTCTGTACTAAGGTGGGGTCTGTACTTAAGGGTCTGTTCTAGTGTTCTGTGTGGGAGGGATCAGTCTTTACTGGGGGAGTCTGTACTGCAGAGGAGGGTCTGTTCTGGTGTTCTGTGTGGGAGGGGTCAGTCTCTACTGGGGGCATCTGTCTGTTCTGACGGGTCTGTTCTGATGTTCTCTCTGGAGGGGGATCTGTAATGGGTAGGGGTGTCTATACAGAAGGGTCTGTTCTGGTGTTCTGTGTGGGAGGAGTTAGTCTCTACTGGGGGGTCTGCACTGGGCAGGCGTGTCTGTTCTGGTGTCCTGTATGGGAGGGGTCAGTCTCTATGGGGGGTCTGTACTGGGGAGGAGTGTCTGTACTTAAGGGTCTCTTCTGGTGTTCTGTGTGGGAGGGGTCAGTCTCTACTGTGGGGGTTCTGTACTAAGGGGTCTGTACTGGGGAAGGTGTGTCTGTACTGAGGGGTGTGTTCTGTGTGGGAGGGGTCAGTCTGGACTGGGAGGGGTCTGTACAGTGGAGTTTGTCATGGTGTTCTGTGTGGGAGGGATCAGTCTCTACTGTGGGGGTTCTGTACTAAGGGGTCTGTACTGGGGAAGGTGTGTCTGTACTGAGGGGTGTGTTCTGTGTGGGAGGGGTCAGTCTGGACTGGGAGGGGTCTGTACAGTGGAGTTTGTCATGGTGTTCCGTGTGGGAGGGGTCAGTCTATCTTATTGAGATATATTGTTCATGAATGTAACATCTTCTTCTGAGAAAGTCGTCCTTTTGCAACTTACATCTGAAAAGCCAAATTTATTTGTATTTTGGAGATTTTAATAAAAGTTCATGAAACAGAGAAAACGTATTTGCTCTTTACAGACGCATCCTCTGCTTTTCTGTATTATACAATTGTATTTTTCCGCTCCTTCCCAACATAAAAGTCTCTCTCCGCCCCCAACCATTAGAAGTGAAGAGAGTTTCCATTCCTCATTGTGACCTATTTTCACTTACGATTTTTTTTTTACCTGAAGCAGATTTACTAACTTTTTAGCATAATTTATTTCATTCGCAAATTAGAGTGCGCGAGAAATGCACTCGTGAATTAGACATATGGCAGATAATTCATCAGTCACTTTCAGGTGCTAAAGTGGGTGTTTTAGTGCCAATTTATGAGCGCTCCGGTGACACTCCGGCGAGAGAGACGGAGCGTTTTATGGAAGGTGACAATTATAGCATATTTGCACTTTATATGTTCTTTACGTGTTCCTTGCGTGTTCCCATTCACACGGCATAGATAAAAAATAAATAGAAACATCAAAAAAGAAACATTTTAAGGAGAAGGTGTCATGGCTGATTCTAAGAATTTCTGGACAGGCTCACAGTGTCTTTGTCCCCACACAACCTGAGCCACTCCCCTATCCATCCTTCCACTCCCCTATCCATCCTTCCACTCCTCCATCCATCCATGTCTCCATCCATTCTTCCACTCCTCCATCCATCCATGTCTCCATCCATCCTTCCACTCCTCCATCCATCCATGTCTCCATCCATCCATGTCTCCATCCATCCTTCCACTCCTCCATCCATCCATGTCTCCATCCATCCTTCCACTCCTCCATCCATCCATGTCTCCATCCATCCATGTCTCCATCCATCCTTCCACTCCTCCATCCATCCATGTCTCCATCCATCCTTCCACTCCTCCATCCATCCATGTCTCCATCCATCCTTCCACTCCTCCATCCATCCATGTCTCCATCCATCCATGTCTCCATCCATCCTTCCACTCCTCCATCCATCCATGTCTCCATCCATCCTTCCACTCCTCCATCCATCCATGTCTCCATCCATCCTTCCACTCCTCCATCCATCCATGTCTCCATCTATCCTTCCACTCCTCCATCCATCCATGTCTCCATCCATCCTTCCACTCCTCCATCCATCCATGTCTCCATCCATCCTTCCACTCCTCCATCCATCCATGTCTCCATCCATCCTTCCACTCCTCCATCCATCCATGTCTCCATCCATCCTTCCACTCCCTCATCCATCCAAGTCTCCATCCATCCTTCCACTCCTCCATCCATCTATGTCTCCATCCATCCTTCCACTCCTCCATCCATCCATGTCTCCATCCATCCTTCCACTCCTCCATCCATCCATGTCTCCATCCATCCTTCCACTCCTCCATCCATCCATCCATGTCTCCATCCATCCTTCCACTCCCTCATCCATCCATGTCTCCATCCATCCTTCCACTCCTCCATCCATCCATGTCTCCATCCATCCTTCCACTCCTCCATCCATCCATGTCTCCATCCATCCTTCCACTCCTCCATCCATCCATGTCTCCATCAATCCTTCCACTCCTCCATCCATCCATGTCTCCATCCATCCTTCCACTCCTCCATCCATCCATGTCTCCATCCATCCTTCCACTCCTCCATCCATCCATTTCTCCATCCATCCTTCCACTCCCTCATCCATCCATGTCTCCATCCATCCTTCCACTCCTCCATCCATCCATGTCTCCATCCATCCTTCCACTCCCTCATCCATCCATGTCTCCATCCATCCTTCCACTCCCTCATCCATCCATTTCTCCATCCATCCTTCTCCATCCATCCTTCCACTCCCTCATCCATCCATGTCTCCATCCATCCTTCTCCATCCATCCTTCCACTCCTCCATCCATCCATGTCTCCATCCATCCTTCCACTCCTCCATCCATCCATGTCTCCATCCATCCTTCCACTCCTCCATCCATCCATGTCTCCATCCATCCTTCCACTCCTCCATCTCCATGTCTCCATCCATCCTTCCACTCCTCCATCCATCCATGTCTCCATCCATCCTTCCACTCCTCCATCCATCCATGTCTCCATCCATCCTTCCACTCCTCCATCCATCCATGTCTCCATCCATCCTTCCACTCCTCCATCCATCCATGTCTCCATCTATCCTTCCACTCCTCCATCCATCCATGTCTCCATCTATCCTTCCACTCCTTCATCCATCCATGTCTCCATCCATCCTTCCACTCCCCCATCCATCCATGTCTCCATCCATCCTTCCACTCCTCCTTCCATCCATGTCTCCATCCATCCTTCCACTCCTCCATCCATCCATGTCTCCATCCATCCTTCCACTCCTCCATCCATCCATGTCTCCATCCATCCTTCCACTCTTCCATCCATGTCTCCATCCATCCTTTCTACTTTTTTCCTACAAATAGAGCTTTCTTTTGGTGGCATTTGATCATCTCTGCGGTTTTTATTTTTAGCGCTATAGACAAAAATAGAGCGACAATTTTGAAAAATTCAATATTTTTTACTTTTTGCTATAAATAAATATCCCCCCAAAAAAATATATAAAAAAAATGTTTCCTCAGTTTAGGCCGATACGTATTTTTCTACATATTTTTGGTATAAAAAAAAAATCGCAAAAAGCGTTTAATGATTGGTTTGCGCAAAATTTATAGCGTTTACAAAATAGGGGATCGTTTTATTGCATTTTTATTAGGATTTTTTTTTACTACTAATAGCAGCGATTTTTTTCGAGACTGCGACAATACGGCGAACACAACAGACAATGACAATTGTCATTTTCATTTACTGTGAAAATGACAAACTGCAATTTAGGAGTTAACCACTAGGGGGCACAGTAGGGGTTAGGTTTGAGCTCATATGTGTTTCTAACTGTAGGGCTGGATGTGTGATGTAATTGATCGTCTTTCCCTATATCGGGGAACAGACGATAAGTGCCACTGCCACTGTGAAGAACGGGGAAGGTTTGTTTACATTCACCTCTCCCCATTCTTCAGCTCCGGTGACCGATCGCGGGACAACGGCGGCGCGGTCACGGAGCTTCAGGTTGCGAGTGTGACCCCACGGCTGGGCCTTAAAGAGACATGTACAGGTACGTTGATGTGCCCATCCGTGCCATTCTGCCAATGTGTATCGGCGTGTAAGGGTCCTTAAGTGGTTAACGAATTAATCTGAAACAAATTAAATTTTTTTCCTTATGGACATCTCTAGTTGGGTCAACGAATCTAAATGAGCCGTCAACTACTCAAAGTAGCTTGATGGGTGTTTTAACCTCTTTAGGACTGTTTGAACTTCTTTAAAGAACAAAATCACTTTGAAGTCATCCTTCGATAAACCTCAAATCCTTGAGTAGAGCCCACCAGGGATAATGTGGATCTTACTCCAACAAGGTCCCAGTCGGCTCCTCCTCATAACTTGTGGAGGTCGCACTCTTGCCTACGGGCAAGCTATACTTAACGGTGTCCTCCAGTGGTCCCTTTTGAGTGTGGTTGACCCAAAGGAAATAAATGATGAACATATGAAGGATAAAGAGGAACTTTGGTTGTGACCTTGGTGGAGAAAAGATCACTTGAACGGGAAGGATGGTAGGTATTTTTCCTCATGGACATCTCTAGTTGGGTCAACGAATCCATCTGAGCCGCCAACTACTCTAAGTAGCTTAATGGGTTGCTGTCTCATGTGATTCATCCAAGCATTCTAGTTTTTTTTTAAACTCTTTAGGACTGTTTGAACTTCTTTAAAGAA
Organism: Rana kukunoris; assembly: GCA_029574335.1. Taxonomy (NCBI): domain Eukaryota; kingdom Metazoa; phylum Chordata; class Amphibia; order Anura; family Ranidae; genus Rana; species Rana kukunoris. The sequence goes on along the minus strand of CM056057.1, from coordinate 5,390,651 downwards.
CAAAATCACTTTGAAGACATTCCTTCGATAAACCTCAAATCCTTGAGTAGAGCCCACCAGGGATAATGTGGATCTTACTCCAACAAGGTCCCAGTTGGCTCCTCCTAATAACTTGTGGAGGTCACACTCTTGCCTACGGGCAAGCTATACGTAACGGTGTCATCCAGTGGTCCCTTTTGAGTGTGGTTGACCCAAAGGAAATAAATGATGAACATATGAAGGATAAAGAGGAACTTTGGTTGTGACCTTGTTGGAGAAAAGATCACTGGATCGGGAAGGATGGTAGGTATTATCCCAGGTGGGGTTGCGTTGGGGGGATGTATCAAAGGATAATAATAATTGGTGGGTACTGCAGGAAACCCCCATTAAATTGACATTTTGTTCTCTACGACTGGGAGATTATGAGATCCAACTGTAACGGGAACTCTTTTTTTTTATTTACTAGTTATGTGTTGAGATAACATTTTACACTGTGTTTATTTTTATTTTTTTATATAAAAATCCACCTTTTACATTTTGTCATCGGCTGCTCTAGCCTCAAGCCACTTTGCTAGGCTTACCGAAAAAATATGTGCGGATCAAAACTGTTCTTTGATGTGTGCAAAATGTCAGTTAAAGAAACCTCGCTAGTAAAAAAAAATAAAAAATGTTCTAATAAAATCGTGCCTATTTATCCTCTAATAAATTCATAGGTAACCAAAATCAACTCTAATTAACTTCTTACACCCCCTTAGGTATTACTTTTTTTTTTTTAGCAGTTTGCGTTTAATTTTCCTTTGCTTTTGCAGTGTCGCATAAAAAATAAAAAATACACAAAATGCAAAAAAATTATCTTTATTTAATAATGCCCAACCAGTTTCTGTTTAAAAAAAAAAAAGCCCAATCAGGCCAATAAATTAAATAAAAAATGAGAAAAAAAAATAGGGAACGACGCCGTCGAATTTTACGCCGTTTACGTAGTACGTGAATAGGGCTGGGCGTAGGTTACGTTCACACGTCATAAAACATTGCGCGCCGACGTCACTTAGGGAGTAAATGCAACGTGATTCTGAGCATGCGTGCGCATGCCCAGTTCGGCCCGCCATTCATTAGCATGGGGTCACACTAAATTTAAAAAGATGTCGCCCAGCGACTACCTTCTTTTGAATTACGCGGACTTACGCCGGCCCATTTACGCTACGCCGCCATAACTTAGGGAACAAGTGCTTTGTGAATACAGCACTTGCCTCTCTATGTTGCGGCGGCGTAGCGTAAATAAGATACGCTACGCCCGCACAAAGATACACCGCGGTACGTGAAGCCTGGCCTATGGGCCAGATTCAAATAGCCTTTACGACAGCGTATCTATAGATACGAGCAGCGTAAATCTGTTACACCGTCGTATCTTAGTTGCATATTTACGCTGGCCGCTAGGTGGCGCTTCCGTCAATTTACGCATCAAATATGTCAATTAGGGAGATACGCCGATTCACGAACGTACTTGCGGCGGGGCGTCGCATTTTACGTCGTTTGCGTAAGCGTTAGTCCGGCGTAAAGTTACCCCTGCTCTATGAGGCGCAGCCGATGTTAAGTATGGACGTCGGCACTGCGTTGAATTGTACGTCGTTTGCGTAAATCGTTCGGGAATGGGGCTGGGCGTAAGTTACGTTCACGTCGTCTACGTTGACAACTTGCGACGTGATTTCGCCCATGCGCACTGGGATACGTCCACGGACGCCTTTCAGAAAAAACGTAAATTACGCCCCCACATGACTAGTTTGAATTAGGCGCCCCATACACCGGGCAATTTACGATACGCCGCCGCAACTTATGGAGCAAGTGCTTTCTGAATAAGGCACTTGACCATAAAAGTTGCGGAGGCGTAGCGTAAAGAGCGTACGCTACCCCCGCACAAAATTACACCCCCTTCTCTGAATCTGGCCCCATATTTTTATGACTGACAAATTTACAGAATCAAATTTGGTCTTGTTATTTACGGCACCTCTTGCTGTTTTAAAACTTTTTTTTTTTTTTGTCTGTAGATTGCAAATAAAATATAATTTTTTAAGACAATATTGGCCAAAAAAATTTTATTATGTCCCGGGTAAAACAATATATTGTATTACTTTTGTATCTTAAGTAATGGCAAAGTTGTTGAAAAAAAAATAGGCCCATGAATGAAATAAAAAGAAAGAATTGCTGTAAACTTTTTCATCCAACCTCTAGATTATTGCGTTGGTATTTTCAAATGCCAGTATAAAGGAGGTGGCATAAGGCACCTTCATTCCTCTGACACTAATTTGATAGCGAGGAGTTTCCAATCTCTCTTCCCCGAATGTCTTTCCGCGAAACTTAATTTGCAAGAGAAAAGGACATGTGGGTGTCGTAATGCGCAAGTTCCTGATCTTTGAGAGAGAAGTGCTCCCACCTCTACTTCAGAGGTGTTGACATCCAAGATAAATGGCGTGATGGGAGGTGTTGGAAAACCTTACGATAGCTGCAAAGGGAAAAAGAAGCGTGAACTTATCAAGGGCAGCTGTCAGGAGCCGGGTCTGAACCCGCGACCTCTGCTGTGTCTGGATAGGTTTCTTCTTGCTGAGCCACCTGGGATGCTGGACAATCCCTCAGCAAATGTTGCCTTGTACCTTGTTTCTTGCTCCTCCTTTGCTCCTCCTTTGCTCCTCCTTTGCTCCTCCTTTGCTCCTCCTATGAATGTTCTGTTTAAGGCCACGCTTTTGCATTTCCTGTTTGCCAGATTATTGTGCTCTTTCCAGCTAATATCTCGCTCTTGTCACTCCTGCTGCTGTACATATCTTTGACCTTTGGCTTGTTCCTCAACCATGCTTTTGCTTGACTCCAAACTGCAACCACTTGTTTACGACCTTGGGCTTGTTCCTCAACTGTGCTTCTGCTTAATCCCAACCTGCAATCGCTTATTACTGACCTTGAGCTTGTTCTTCCACCATGCTTCCGCTTCATCCCAACCTGCAACCACTTGTTACTAACCTTGGGCTTTTTCCTTGACTATGCTTCTGCTTCATTCTAACCTGCAACCACTTATTACTGAGCTTTGGCTTGTTCCTCAACTGTGTTTCTGCTTGATCCCGACCTACAACTACTTATTACTGACTTTCGGCTTGTTCCTTAACTACACTTCCCATTCATCCCAACCTGCAACCACTTATTGCTGACCTTTGGCTTGTTTCTCAACTACTCCCCTGCTTCTTTCCAACATGCAATTACTTTTTACCGACCTTTGGCTTGTTCCTCCACTATGTTTCTGCTTGATCCCAACCTGCAACCACTTGTTATTGATCTTTTGCTTGTTCCTTGACTATGCTTCTGCTTCATCCCAACCTGCAACCACTTGTTACCAACCTTAGGCCTGTTCCTCAACTGCGCTTCCTTTTCATCCCAAGCTGCAACCATTTGTTACTAACCTTGGGCTTTTTCCTTGACTATGCTTCCGCTTCATTCTAACCTGTAACCGCTCATTACTGACCTTTGGCTTGTTTCTCAACTACTCCCCTGCTTCTTTCCAACATGCAATTACTTTTTACCGACCTTTGGCTTGTTCCTCCACTATGTTTCTGCTTGATCCCAACCTGCAACCACTTGTTATTGATCTTTTGCTTGTTCCTTGACTATGCTTCCGCTTCATCCCAACCTGCAACCACTTGTTACCAACCTTAGGCCTGTTCCTCAACTGCGCTTCCTTTTCATCCCAACCTGCAACCACTTGTTACCAACCTTAGGCCTGTTCCTCAACTGTGCTTCCTCTTCATCCCAACCTGCAACCACTTGTTACTGATCTTGGGCCTGTTCCTCAACTGCGCTTTCTCTTTATCCCAATCTGCAACCACTTTTTCCTTGACTATGCTTCCACTTCATTTTAACCTGCAACCACTTATTACTGACTTTCGGCATGTTCCTTAACTACACTTCCCAGTATCCCAACCTGCAACCACTTATTACTGACCTTTGGCTTGTTCCTCAACTACTCCTCTGCTTCATCCCAACCTGCAACCACTTGTTACTGATCTTGGGCCTGTTCCTCAACTGCGCTTTCTCTTTATCCCAATCTGCAACCACTTTTTCCTTGACTATGCTTCCACTTCATTTTAACCTGCAACCACTTATTACTGACTTTCGGCATGTTCCTTAACTACACTTCCCAGTATCCCAACCTGCAACCACTTATTACTGACCTTTGGCTTGTTCCTCAACTACTCCTCTGCTTCATTCTAACCTGCAATTACTTTTTACCGACCTTTGGCTTGTTCCTCCACTATGTTTCTGCTTGATCCCAACCTGCAACCACTTGTTATTGACCTTTTTCTTGTTCCTTGACTATGCTTCCGCTTCATCCCAACCTGCAACCACTTGTTACCAACCTTAGGCCTGTTCCTCAACTGCGCTTCCTCTTCATCCCAAGCTGCAACTACTTGTTACTAACATTGGGCTTTTTCCTTGACTATGCTTCCGCTTCATTCTAACCTGCAATTACTTTTTACCGACCTTTGGCTTGTTCCTCCACTATGTTTCTGCTTGATCCCAACCTGCAACCACTTGTTATTGACCTTTGGCTTGTTCCTTGACTATGCTTCCCCTTCATCCCAACCTGCAACCACTTGTTACCAACCTTAGGCCTGTTCCTCAACTGCGCTTCCTCTTCATCCCAAGCTGCAACTACTTGTTACTAACATTGGGCTTTTTCCTTGACTATGCTTCCGCTTCATTCTAACCTGCAATTACTTTTTACCAACCTTTGGCTTGTTCCTCCACTATGTTTCTGCTTGATCCCAACCTGCAACCACTTGTTATTGACCTTTTTCTTGTTCCTTGACTATGCTTCCGCTTCATCCCAACCTGCAACCACTTGTTACCAACCTTAGGCCTGTTCCTCAACTGCGCTTCCTCTTCATCCCAAGCTGCAACTACTTGTTACTAACCTTGGGCTTTTGCCTTGACTATGCTTCCACTTCATTCTAACCTGCAACCACTTGTTACTGATCTTGGGCCTGTTCCTCAACTGCGCTTTCTCTTTATCCCAATCTGCAACCACTTTTTCCTTGACTACGCTTCCACTTCATTTTAACCTGCAACCACTTATTACTGACTTTTGGCTTGTTCCTCAACTACTCCTCTGCTTCATTCCAACATGCAATTACTTTTTACCGACCTTTGGCTTGTTCCTCCACTATGTTTCTGCTTGATCCCAATCTGCAACCACTTGTTATTGACCTTTGGCTTGTTCCTTGACTATGCTTCCGCTTCATCCCAACCTGCAACCACTTGTTACCAACCTTAGGCCTGTTCCTCAACTGCGCTTCCTTTTCATCCCAAGCTGCAACTACTTGTTACTAACCTTGGGCTTTTTCCTTGACTATGCCTCCGCTTCATTCTAACCTGCAACCACTTATTATTGAGCTTTGGCATGTTCTTCATGAAAAGAAAAATGCTCTGGAGTCCACACACGATCGTTTTTAACCGCTTAAGGGCCCATTCACGCCGATATACGTTGGCACGGCTGGGCACATCCACGTACAGGTACCTGGCCCTTTAAGCTCCGGGACCTGCGGACCCGGTCGCCGCCGGTGTCCCGCGATTGGTCCTCCGGAGCTGAAGAACGGGGAGAGGTGAGTGTACAAACACCTTCCCCGTTCTTCACTGTGGCAGAGTCATTGATCATGTGTTCCCTGATATAGGGAAACACGATCAATGACATCACACGTGCAGCCCCGCCCCCCTACAGTTAGAAACACAAATGAGGTCACACTTAACCACTAGGGGGCGCTGAAGGGGTTAACTCCCAAACTGCCATTGTAATTTTCACAGTAATCAGTGCATTTTTATAGCACTTTTCGCTGTGAAAATGACACCGGTCCCAAAAATGTGTCAAAATTGTCCAATGTGCCCGCCATAATGTCGCAGTCACAAAAAAAATCGCTGATTGCCGTCATTAGTAGTAAAAAAAAAATATTAATAAAAATGCCATAAAACTATCCCCTATTTTGTAAACGCTATGGGCCAGATGTATCTTACTTAGCCAATCAGCTTATCTCTTTTGTGTCACATTGTTGGCAAAAATTCAGACCGTGTGTACGGGGCTTAAGAGAAAGTATATCTTAATATGAATTAGCCGCATGTTGCTATGTATTTCCGAAAGTACAAAATTGCGAATCCATTAAACGAAAATAATTATCTAACAAAATTGCGAATTTCGAATCAACGAAAATAAATTAGACAGAATTACGAATCATTCAGTATAAACGAAAATAAAACTGTTCCGAAAATACAAACGGGTCCGAATAGGAAAACTTGAGTCTTACGAAATTACGAATCTTTACGAATCTACGAAACGAGACGAAACGGAACAAAAAAAATACGAAATTTTTTGTTGTGCACATGTCTAATCTCCAGATACACCGGCGTATCTCTGTTTCTGGCCCTGGGTATCTATGCGACTGATTCTTAGAATCAGTTACGCATTGATTTGGCATAGATCCGACTTGCGTAAGTCACTTACACCGTCGGATCTCAGTTGTAATGTTACGCTGGCCGCTAGGTGGCGTTCCCGTCGATTTCTGCGTTGAATATGCAAATGAGCGTGATACACCGATTCCCGAACATATTTGCGTGCCGTCGTCGTAGTTTACGTAGTTTGCGTAAGGTTACTCCTGCTATATGAGGGGTAACCTTGCGTAGGTCCGGCGTACACCATGTTAGGTATGGACGTCGGGACAGCGTCGTGTTTTTCCTTTGTTTATGTCATTTACGTAACTCGTCGCGAATAGGGCTGTACACGTCGAAACCAATGTATTTGCGGCGTACTGTGGAGCATGCGCAGTGGGCTACGTTTACGGCCGGCGCATGTGCAGTCAGTTCGGCGCGGGGGCGTGCTTAATTTAAATACAAATTTAAATGCAAATTACGTGCTTTGAGAATGCAGCACTTGCCCGTAAAAGCTGCGGAGGCGTAGCGAAATGGAATACGCCGGAAAACCGCAGATCTAAGAGAATCTGGCCCTCTAAATTTTGCGCAAACCAATTGATAAACGCTTATTTCGATTTCTTTTACCAAAAATAGGTAGAAGAATACGTATCGGCCTAAACTGAGAAAGAAAATATTTTTGGGGGATATTTATTATAGCAAAAAGTTCAAAATATTGTTTTTTTTTTCAAAATTGTCGCTCTACTTTTGTTCATAGCGCAAAAAATAAAAACCGCAGAGGTAATCAAATACCACCAAAAGAAATTGTATTTTTCTTAAAAATTGTCGCTCTATTTTTGTTTATAGCGCAAAAAATAAAAACCGCAGAGGCGATCAAATACCACCAAAAGAAAGCTCTACTTGTGGGGAAAAAAGGATGTCAATTTTGTTTGGGAGCCACATCGCATGACCGCGCAATTGTCAGTTAAATCGACGCAGTGCCGGAAGCTGAAATTTCACCTGGGCAGGAGGGGGGTATATGTGCCCAGTAAGCAAGTGGTTAACCACTGAAGACCCAGACCTTTAGGCAGGTAAAGGACCTGGCCACTTTTTGCGATTCGGCACTGCATCGCTTTTATTGACAATTGCGCGGTCGTGCGACGTGGCTCCCAAACAAAATTGGCGTCCTTTTTTCCCCACAAATAGAGCTATTTTTTACTTGTTGCTATAATATCCCAATTTAAAAAAAAAAAAAAACACACATTTTTTTTCTCAGTTTAGGGCGATACGTATTCTTCTACATATTTTTGGTAAAAAAATTAAAAAAAAAAAATCGCAATAAGCGACTGGTTTGCGCAAAAGTTATAGCGCTTACAAAATAGGGGAGAGAATTATTATTTTTTATTATTTTTTTTTTACTAGAAATGGCGGCGATCTGCGATTTTTATTGGTACTGCGACATTATGGCGGACACATCGGACACTTTTGACACATTTTTGGCGCCATTCACATTTATACTGCGATCGGTGCTATAAATATGCACTAATTACAGTATAAATGTGACTGGCATTGAAGGGGTTAACATTAGGGGGTGAGGAAGGGGTTAAATGTGTATCCTAGGTGTGTTCTAACTGTGGGGGGAGGGGGGTGACTGGGGGAGGTGACCGATCTGTGTCCCTATGTACAAGGAACACAGATCGGGCTCCTCCTCTCCAGAGACAGGACGCTGTCTCTGTGTAAAACGGCAATGAGAGATGATCTACGAGATCATCTCTCATTCGCCGCACAGATCGCATCGCAAACGGCCACTCTGACTGGCCGTTCGCCGCGATCCGTGATTGGCCGTGTCCAAGGGACACGGCCAACACAGGGCTTCCCCGCAGCGCGCTCTACAGCGCAGCGCTGGGAACGCCCAAAGGGGCGGCCGTCAAAAGACGGCAGGTTGGATATTCAGACCCGCGCTGGTGCCTTCATTTGACGGTAGCGCGGGCCTGAAGTGGTTAATGACCAATTAAAAAAATTGCATTTTTCTCGTCATGAAAAACGGCCGTGTGTACGCGGCATTAGGCTGATGGCAATTTGCACAGTCCAACACAAACAAGAAAAAAAAAAAATCAAAGTATCGATTTGTCTTCAATAAGCTTATAGGCCCCTCTGACTTCAAACCATAACTTTTGCAGATGTGAGTTTTTGCCAAAGCTCAGGAAGCTAAAAGATATTGGTTGTCAATAGTGATTTTTATTGGGTTCTCAATAATTCCCCCCGTAGGAAATAACTTTTTAATAATGCTTTGTAAGGAGATGTAGGAGGATGAATGAAAACCTTCTGGAGGCTCTCATCTAGATCCTCACACAAAGCTTTAAAATCCTGCTTTGGAAAAAAGACGACTATGTTAAAAAAAAAGAAAAAGGGGAGTTCAATGGGTTAGACCAGGGATCCTCAAACGACGGCCCTCCAGCTGTTGCAGAACTACACATCCCATGAGGCATTGCAAAACTCTGACATTCACAGACATGACTAGGCATGATGGGAATTGTAGTTCCTGAACAACTGAAGGGCCATAATTTGAAAACCCCTGGGGTAGACCCAGGCCCGGATTTCCCACAAGGCCACCGAGGCCAGGCTTTGGGGCGGCAGCGGCAGGGCCATTTGGGGGCCCCAAGCAAAATGGACAACGACATTTGTTTTCACGTTGAGAAGCGGGGGGGGGGGGGTTCATTCAAGTTGAGAAGCGGGGTGCTAACAACCAACTTTGTAAGATGATAAGTGGGGGGTTAGGCAGCTGCCCATAATGACTTCTTAGTCCTCATCCTCCTTCCTCCTCCTGTGCAGTGAGCGAGTTGAGAGGTGGGGCCCCAGCTCAGCTCGGGGCCCCAAGCAATTGGTTGGTTTGCCTGTCCTTGTCGCAACGGGCCTGGGCAGCGTCATGGAGGCCCCCCGACGCCTGGAACATACAGTTAAGGGTGGTAAGTTGTGGGGGAATCCGCTTGCTCATTAACAAGTGAGTGCGGCGACGATGTCACCGCAATCACTTGTAAAATGTGTGCTCCCCCCCACATACCTCTCTCTGTTGGCTCTGTCATCGGGACTCCGTCCTCCCTCCGGCCACCGAGTCTGTCTCCTGTCCCTGCCACCGATGTACACAGAGAGATGGGAGAGCTGTTCTCTTCCCTTCTCAGCTGTGACAGGAGTTCTAGCATAGTGCTAGGACTCCTGTTTTGGAGGTGACAGGGTCAATAAAGAGAACCTGTCACCTTCAATTGTTTTCTCCTGTGTTATAGCAATAAAGTTAAGTGAAAATAAATTGATATAAAATAAATAAATAATAAGAAATAATAATTAAATTAAATTAAATAAAAAAGTAATTAAAATGTAAAGCAGAAGAGAAATAATATTAAAAATAGTATGAAAATTATACAAAAATAAAAAAGGTATGCTACAAGCTAAAAAAAAAGTACAAAAAAAAAAAAAGATAAAAAATATTTGCTATCCGGTTGCCATTCTCTGTTAATTTGGTGGGACGGGAGGGGGGTGGTTCTGTTGGCGGGGAGGGGTTGCATTGCGGAACCTGGCCTTGGGGCGGCAGGGAGAGCAAATCCGGCCCTGGGTAGACCCAGAGGTGGCTCTAGGCTTTGTGAGGCCTTAGGCAAAACTTGACATGGGGCCCCCACTCACACCCAAGATGAGAAAAATAATTCAAGGACAGGAGCCTCTTCCCCACAACCCTGGCCGGTGGTTGCGGGGGTCTGCCGGTAGGGGGGGCTTATCGGAATCTGGAAGCCCCCTTTAACAAGATGGCCCCCAGATCCTGCTCTTTAAAAAACAAGGGGCAGGGGCCACCCCGGTGATGTCACCTGGTGAACCCGCCCCCTTGTGACATCATTGACTGAGGGCATGCTGGGTGATTGACATCACATGGGGTGGTGTAACCGATATTCGCTGGTTGTTAGGGATGCTGGTGGCCCCCGCTCCTGAGTCAGGGCTCTTAATGCTGCCTGAGCACAGCAGTGTTAAGGTCCCCTGTCCCTCAAAACTGGGGTAATGCATTGGGTAGGTTAGGTGGCCACGAGGCCCCTGTGATTGTCAGGCCTCAGGCGACCGCCTACTGTAATTAAACAACCGCCTCTGGGTAGACCAATAAAATTGAAAAACAAAGTAGAAGCTTATTGGACCCTTTTTTCTTGTTGATGACATCCAAATATTCTTTGAGCTTAACTAGTTATTTTATCACAAGTAGCCGAGTTCAGATACAGAAGAGTCTGAAAAAAAAATTGGTTCCTCTGATGCAAAACAACCTTGACGAAAATAAGCCGATTATCTCTTTAGCCTGGAGCCACGTTGGCCATAAGATGACAGAGAAATGGGTGAGGGTTCGAGGTTAAAAGAGATGGATTCTTGATTTCCACAGGAATGTTTAACCACCTAAGCCCCGGACCAAAATGCAGCTAAAGGACCTTGCCCCTTTTTGCGATTCGGCACTGCGTCGCTTTAACTGACAATTGCGCGGTCATGCGACGTGGCTCCCAAACAAAATTGGCGTCCTTTTTTTCCCACAAATAGAGCTTTCTTTTGGTGGTATTTGATCACCTCGGCGGTTTTTGTTTTTTGCGCTATAAACAAAAATAGAGCGACAATTTTTTACTTTTTTCTATAATAAATATTCCAAAATAATATATATAAAAAAATTATTTTCACAGTTTAGGCCGAGACGTATTCTTCTACATATTTTTGGTATAAAAAAAAAAATCGCAATAAGTGTTTATTGATTGGTTTGCACAAAATTTATAGCGTTTACAAAATAAGGGATATTTTTATTGCATTTTTATTATTATTATGTTTTACTACTAATGGTGGCGATCAGCGATTTTTTTCGTGACTGCGACATTATGGCGGACACATCTGACACTTTTGACACATTTTTGGGACAAAAAAATGCATTTAAATTGCATTGTTTACTGTGAAAATGACAGTTGCAGTTTGGGAGTTAAAAACAAGGGGGTGCTGTAGGGGTTATGTGTGACCTAATGTGTGTTTACAACTGTAGGTGTGACATCATCGATCGTGTCCCCCCTATAAAAGGGATGACGTGATCGATGCTGCCGCCACAGTGAAGGACGGGGAAGCCATGTTTACACACGGCTCTGCCCGTTCTTCAGCTCTGGGGGAGTGCAGCGATCGGGTCCGCAAATCCCACGGTCCTGGTCCGAAGCTCTACGTTGTTTCTCGCGTAAAATATGCAAATGAGCTATTTGCGCCGATTCAGAAACTTACTTGCGGCGGCGCGTCGTCTTTTACGTCGTTTGCGTAAGCGGTCGAGTGGCGTAAGGTTACCCCTGCTATAGGAGGCGTAGCCAATGTTAAGTATGGACGTCGGGACCGCGTCGAATGGAACGTCGGTTACGTCGTTTGCGTAAATCGTTTTCGGGAATCGGGCTCGACGTACGTTACGTTCACGTCGTTTACATTGAGAAAAAGCAACGTGATTTCGCGCATGCGCACTGGGAACGTCCACGGACGGCGCATGCGCCGTCCAAAAAAAAGTCACTTAAGTGGGGTCATGGGTCATTTACATGAATCACGCTCCCATCTTCCAAATTTGAATTGCGCGGCCTTGCGCTGCCACAGATACACTACGCCGCAGTGACTTACGGCGTAATTAGTTTCTGAATAACGAACCTGATGCTGATAGTTACGGCGGCGTAGTGTATCTGAGATACGCTACGCCTGCCTAAAAATAGGCAGATGTCTCTGAATCTGGCCCATAGTTTTTCCTGACGAGATTCTTGGCAAGAATCTCTTGCTGCCCACGTGTACGGACACTCTATTCAAAAGAACCGTGGTTCTTTTGAAAGGCAAGAACGCGGTGACGTCGTCGCGTGCGACGAGCATGCGCTCGTCGCATTCGATGCCGTCGCCGCCATCTTGCTGCACCCTACTTTTGCCTAGGAAGCTACCGCGCATGCGTCCAAGTCATGCGCGGGTTTCCACGGTGACAGGTAAGTATACACGCTCTCGGGTTTCTCGGCAGGAAAACACGTTCTCTATTTTTCTCGTCGAGATTTTAGGCCGTTTTCTTGACGAGAAACCTGAAAGCCTCGTACACACGCTCGGTATACTCGGCAAGAAAGCTCTGCCAGCGGTTTTCTTGCTGGTTCTTTCCGAGAAAGCCGAGCGTGTGTACGAGGCTTGACCTGTAGCCAACAAGGATATCTCCTAAACATGCACGGTTTAGGAGATATTCCTTGTCCCCTGCATGTGTCGATGTCATGGGCACATGCGCAATCGGAAGACTTGAAGCAACGGCACCTATGCAGTCTCTGTGCCGGTACCGGCGGCTCCCACGAGCAAGCACAGGAGTGACATTATTGCGACTCCAGCCAATCACAGCGTCGGAGCCGCGATACCCGGAAGTAACTCCTCATTCATTCATTCATTCATGAACCACAAGTCGGTGGCCGGAAGGGGAGACGAGGGACGCTGCAGGTTCTCCTGTCCTCCTGTTCTAGATGGGAGAAATCAGTCTGTTTTTTCAGTAACTTAGATGAAGGCTTGCCCCCTCCCCCCCCCCCCCCCCCCCCACAGTGCTCATGGAGTCCTTTCTGCAACTTGCTTTTCTCCGTGTCAATGAGGATGCATGGGAAGGAGCAGATCGGGCGGCTGTGGTTGTGTGAGCGCTCGCATTATGCAGTGTCAGCGAGCAGAGGGAGGGGGGAGAAATGCCCCGCAGAGCTGACTGGGGATGCTCTTCCTCTCAGGAGTGACTGTTACTGCAGTGGCGGCCCGAGCAAAATGCAAAAAATGCACAAATATAAATTAAAAAAAAAGTTTTTTTGGGGGGGGGCACATGGTGGGGCACAGCATAATGTTGGGGGGTCGCCATTGTAAGCAATACATAATGAGCTAGTATGCTATGCATACTAGCTCATTATGCCTTTGCATTGCATGGGGAGTTTTTTCTCGATTTTTTTTTTAAATGGGTAATGGAGGAATAGTGTCCCATCATTGGTATTAATGGGTGGAATAGTGTCCCATCAGTGGAAGGAATAGTGTCCCATCATTGGTATCAGTGGAAGGAATAGTGTCCCATCTTTGGTATCAGTGAGAGGAATAGTGTCCCATCATTGGTATCCTGGGAGGAAGAGTGTCCCATCATTGGTATCCGGGGGAGGAATTGTGTCCCATCATTGGTATCAGTGGATGGAATAGTGCCCCATCAGTGGTATCAGTGGGAGGAATAGTGTCCCATCATTGGTATCAGTGGGAGGAATAGTGTCCCATCATTGGTGTCAGTGGGAGGAATATTGCCCCATCATTGGTATCAGTGGAGGGAATAGTGTCCCATCATTGGTATCAGTGGAAGGAATAGTGTCCCATCATTGGTATCAGTGGGAGGAATAATGTCCCATCATTGGTTTCAGTGGGAGGAATAGTGTCCCATCATTGGTGTCAGTGGGAGGAATAGTGTCCCATCATTGGTGTCAGTGGGAGGAATAGTGTCCCATCATTGGTGTCAGTGGGAGGAATAGTGTCCCATCATTGGTGTCAGTGGGAGGAATAGTGTCCCATCATTGGTGTCAGTGGGAGGAATAGTGTCCCATCATTGGTGTCAGTGGGAGGAATAGTGTCTCATCATTGGTGTCAGTGGGAGGAATAGTGTCCCATCAGTGGAAGGAATAGTGTCCCATCATTGGTATCAGTGGGAGGAATAGTGTCCAATAATGGGAAACTATTCCTCCCACTAATACCAATGACGGTGGAAATCCTGCCTCTTGCGTCAGCACAAGCTGATTTTTGGGAAGTGAGAGTGTCCCTGAATGGTAGTTTGGAAATGTGGTCAACCTAGTGGGAAGGTTAATTGGCTCCTGTCTAAAATTGACCCTAGTATGTGTATGAATGTGAGTTAGGGACCTTAGATTGTAAGCTCCTTGAGGCCAAGGACTAATATGAATGTACAATACAGTGGAACCCTGGTTTAAGAGTAACGCGGTTAACGACTCGGTTTGATGAGCAGAATTCAACCTAATAGGCCCTGCAGTACCGCATTTGGCCTGAGGTGTGAGGGCTCTGGAGCCGAACAGCGACAATCGCAGCCGTTCGGCAGTGCGCGGAAAGACACGGAAATACTCAGGTTCTGAGGCTTTCCGACGCTTGCTGAGGTCAGCCGTGGTGTCCTCAGGCCTTTCCGGACGTTTCCAGCGACCCCCCAACCCCTTTGGCCGCATGCAGTATTGCATCCGATTGAATTATTTTTGTTTCCATTGACTTCTATGAGGAAATCCCTTTGCTATGCATGTTCTTTGGATTACTAGCATTCTCCTGGAACGAATCATGCTCGTAATCTGAGGTTCCACTGTACAGTGCTGCGTAAAATTGACGGCGCTGTATAAGTACCTGAACTAAATGCACTTCCGGCACAAGGCCATCCTCAACACAACTGTATCGGGTGGAGAAAACAAGTCTTGTGAGCTGCATGAAGGTGCCATTTGTATGGATTTTGCCCAAGGTCAGGTGTAGGAGGCAAGCCATTGTTTTTCTTTAAACCTTATAGGTCTCTAACGGATGTTTTCAGCTCTCTCATATATATATACACATTGAAATAGGTTTTAATGAGTTAACTGCACAGCACAAGCTGTATCCTTTCAGATACTTTTTCTCTTATTGAAGCTTTGTACAAAGCCATCTGAGGGTAGGAGAAGATCTGCAATACACAAAGCTCACTCCTCAGTCTCCATGTCAACAGTAAGAGGTACGTTCCTTCACACACAGCTGTGTGTGAATGGAGCAAGGCCTTTACCCAATGCTGCCCTGCACTCCCAGTCCACCCACCACCTCTCCTTCACCGACCGCGGGAACAGCACCTCCTGACTCCTCCAGTCCCAACTCCCCCATCACCCTCCCAGTCCACCCACCACCTCTCCTTCACCGACCGCGGTAACAGCACCTCCTGACTCCTCCAGTCCGGACTCCCCCATCACCCTCCCAGTCCACCCACCACCTCTCCTTCACCGACCGCGGGAACAGCACCTCCTGACTCCTCCAGTCCCGACTCCCCCATCACCCATGCTACCGGTGAAGTCAACACTTTACAACCAATCATCTCCATTATTTATACCACTGAGGGCTACAGTCCAACCATCACAGCTATGTATAATTCAACCCACATAGCTTGCTTCTATTACCCATGCCACCAGTGAGTCCAAAAACCATTTTTTTTTCTATTATTCATAAATCAATAATCAGCAGGACACATGGGTCTCCTCCATTATCCTTCCCACCATTGAGGTCAACACTTCAGAACCAAGTCATTTCTATTATTCATACCAGGGCTCAAGTCCTGCGGGAACGCGTGGGAACGGAGTTCCTGCACTATTTTCACAGCAGGAACGCAGTTCCCTTTCAGGACTAGAGCAAACGAGAGCAGCCGAGCCTCCCGAGCCAATCCTTCACTAAGCGGCGATGCCCAGCTCGAGTCACTGTCAGGGACAGGCAAACCTTAGTAATCCTTTATGTTACTGGCCGCTTCCTGTATATGGATTCATCAAGTAGTGTGCGGATATTCCGTCACTATCTCGATGCCGCAATGTCTCCTGGGAGCTTTTGTCATTGTTCCCTGGAGACATTGCGGAGGTCTGCAGTGAGTTATCGCGGGATTTAGAAAGAACAGTGGATAGGAAAAAAAACATGCGGTTTAGTAATTATGCATATGAGCATATCATTTTTTTTTTTTCTTGGTGAGGGAGTGGATCTTGGGTGGGAGTTCCCACCATTTTTTCCCCAGGACTTGACCCCTGATTCATACTATCAGGATCTATAATCCAGAACACACAGCTCACTCCTATTACCCATGCTCCCGGTGAGGTCAACACTTTAGAACCCCAATCATCTACATTTTTCATACCACTGAGGGCTACAATCCAACCCACACAGCTCACCCCTATTACCCATGCCACCGGTGAGGTCAACACTTTGGGACCAAAATAATTTCTAATATTCGGAGTACATAGATCTATAATCCAGCAGGACACATAGGTCTCCTCCATTATCCATGACGCCATTGAGGTCAACACTTCAGAACCCAAGTAATTTCCATTATTCATACTATTAAGATCTATAATCCAGAACACACGGCTCACTCCCATTACCCATGCTCCCGGTGAGGTCAACACTTTAGAACCCCAATCACCTCCATTATTCATACCACTGAGGGCTTCAATCCAACCCACACAGCTCACTTCTATTTCCCATGCCAACGGTGAGTTCAACACTTTGGAACCAAAACTATTTCTATCATTAAGACTACAGAGATCTATAATCCAGCTGGTCTCCTCCATTATCCATGCCACCATTGAGGTCAACACTTCAGAACCAAGTTATTTCTATTATTCATACTATTAGGATCTATAATCCAGAACACACGGCTCACTCCCATTACCAATGCCACCGGAGAGAGCAACACTATAGAACCCCAATCATCTCCATTGTTCATACCACTGAGGGCTACAATCCAACCCACACAGCTCACTTCTATTACCCATACCACCGGTGAGGTCAACACTTTGGAACCAAAATAATTTCTATTATTTTGACTACATAGATGTCACGATCAGGCACCTGGCTTGAAGACCAGTTGCTATAGTAGGGTGCCAACGTGTCCCAGATTACCCGGGATTGTCCCGCAATTCATGTTGGTGTCCCGTGTCCCGGGCACCTTCATTCTGGGACAATACATTGTCCCAGAATGAAATGAGGACACACAGCCACCCTAATAGACAATTGCCAAACTGGTTGCTAGCAACCAGGGACGTCACATTCGCAGAGGCCGAGGCCGAGAGGAGCAAGGCCTTTTACCCAGTGCTGCCCTGCACTCCCAGTCCACGCACCACCTCTGCTTCACCGACCGCGGCAGCAGCAGCTCCTGACTCCTCCAGTCCCGACTCCCACAGCGCATTGCCCACCGGACGCATTGGGTGGGGAGGCGGCGCACATGCGCCCTCTATGGACGGGCCTACACTGCCTACCATTCCCTAAAATATAGTTCCTGACTGGCTTGAATCACTGGAAAATGCATCTACCACCCTAGATCTAATGATCCCCCATATTACACCAAATAATTTCTGTTAGTCATACTAACTGAGATCTACGATTCAGTTCACACAAATCTCTCCCATCAGCCATCATGGGAATGAGAACCGGCGAGATCCGCAGTGCACAATGCTCCCTCTCCAGTCTCCATGTCAACAGTGAGAGCTACGCTCCGACACGCACAGCTCAATCCCATTATGCATGCTACCAGTGAGGTCAACGCTTCTGTACCCAAATCATTTCCATTATTCATACTTTTACTGAGATCTACACTCACCAGGCCACTTTATTAGATACACCTGCTCAATTGCTTAGTAACAGAATTACTAATCCAATCCAATCACATGGCAGCAACTCAGTGAATGCATCTAGACGTGGTGAAGACGACATGCTGAGGTTCAAACTGAGCATCAGAACGGGGAAGAAAGGGGATTTGGGTGTCTTTGAATGTGGAATGGTGGTTGGTAACAGACGGGCTGGTCTGAGTATTTCAAAAACTGACGATCTACTGGGATTTTCAAGCACAACCATTTCTAAGGGCCCATACACACGATCGGGAAGTTTTTGACAACGGTCCGAACAGACGTGTTTTATTGGACAAGTTCGCGGCCAACGCCCTCTTCGGACCATAATCCACAGAAAAGTCAGATAGAAGTCCGATCGTGTGTACGAGGCTTAACCACTTTAAACCCGCACGCCGTCATATGACATCCAAAAAGGGATCTGTTATCCTGGGTGGACGTCATATGACGTCCTGTACTTTGTGCGGTGATATCTGAATGATGCTGTACCTAGAGACATCATTTAGATATCATTTTCTTCTGGCGGCGATCCTGCTCACTGTAAGAACGATCATAGCGGTGGTTCCCCCTCCGGTGCTTCTCCGGGCTCTCCCGCCCGAAGAGATGATCACCGTCCGCCGGATGGGAAGCATAGAGATGACTAGTGACCAGGTGGTCACCAGTCACCTCTATGACCGTTGGATGACATCACGCCCGGGTCCCACGTAAGTAAACAAACCGCAATTGCGGCTAGTAAGAATGAGATCTGTGAATTTTTTTTCACGATCTCATGCTTTCCAGCCTGGAGGAGAGATGTGAGGTGTTATTGACCCCCCCCCCCCCCCGCATCTCTCCTTAAAGAGGACCTGTCACACACTATTCCTATTACAAGGGATGTTTACATTCTTTGTAATAGGAATAAAAGCGATCACATTTTTTTTTTTAAGTGTAAAAAATGTATAAAAAAGTAAAATAATAAATAAATAAAATTTAAACGCCCCTGTCCCCGGTAGCTTGCGCTCAGAAGCGAACGCACACGTAAGTCCCGCCCACATATGTAAACGTCGTTCAAAACACACGTGTGAGGTGTCGCCGCGTGCGTTAAAGTGCCAGCAACAATTCTAGCACTAGACCTCGTCTGTAACTCAAAATTGGTAACCTGTAAACATTTTAAAGCGTTGCCTATGGAGATTTTTAAGCACCGAAGTTTGGCGCCATTCCATGAGTGTGCGCAAATTTTAAAGCGTGACGTGTTAGGTATCAATTTACTCGGTGTAACATCATCTTTCATATTTTACAAAACAATTGGGCTAACTTTACTGTTTTGTTGGTTTTAATTCATGAAACCATTTATTTTTCCAAAAAAAAAGGCGTTTGAAAAGTTATTGCGCAAATGCCGTGCAAGATAAAAAGTTGCAATGACCGCCATTTTATTCCCTAGGGCAGTGATGGCGAACCTTGGCACTCCAGATGTTTTGAAACTACATTTCCCTTGATGCTCCACTATACTGCAGAATGCATGAGCATCGTGGGAAATGTAGTTCCAAAACATCTGGGGTGCCAAGGTTCGCCATCACTGCCCTAGGGTGTCTGCTAAAAAAAAAACCATATATAATGTTTGGGGGTTCTGAGTAATTTTCTAGCAAAAGAATGATGATTTAGACAGGTATCTGCACCCCCCTCCCCCCTGAAAGGTGTCAAATGTGACACCGGAGGGGGGGGGGAGGGTTCCGATCAGCGCAAGTTCACTTTAGGGTTGAGCTACGCTTTAAGGCTTACCTGTAGGTGCAAGAAATATCTCCTAAACCACAGTCAGCTGAGGTGTCCTGGGGCCTTTCCAGCCGTTTTGAAGGCTCTCTGGCGCCCCCCCACCTTTGGCCACATGTGGTATTGCATGCCATTGAAGTCAATGCGAAAAAATTATTTCTGTTTCCTTTGACTTCAATGGGGAAACTCGCTTTGATATGCGAGTGCTTTGGATTACGAGCATTCTCCTGGAATGGATTATGCTCATCATTCGAGGTTCCACTGTAAATAAATGCGGTCGATAATTTTGTGGCTGTTATTTAGCTATACAGGTTTTTCTTCTTTTTATGCTTTCCTCAACTGAGAGATTTCCCACCACCATTGAAGATCAGAGGTGGAGGGAGGGGGAGGGGGGAATCACAACAGCAGGAAATCCTTAAACATTCACACCAATTCTACAGAAGCCGTATAGAAAACTGCGATACGTCTCGTTAGAATAGAATTCTTTTATTGACTTTGTAAAGGCCCTTGACGGGTCTATTTATAACGCTAGCGCCCCCTTTTTTCTCTGACTTACCTAACCATTAGCAACAATTGATATCTTGTTACGTGAGAAGATTTCCTACCTCTACCTACAGTGCGTGGAAAAAGTATTCATACCACCTGAAATTCCCCACATTTTCTCATGTTACAACCAAAAAAACGTAAATGTATTTTATTGGGATTTTATGTGAGAGACCAACACAAAGTGTCACATAATTGTGAAGTGGAAGGAAAATTATACAAATAATTATGTGAAAAGTGTGGGGGAGGGGGTACATTTTTCTGGCGCCCCCCGGAGTCAATACTTTGTAGAACCCCCTTTCTCTACAAGTCTTTTTGGGGGTGTCTCTACCAGCTTTGCACATCTAGAGAGGGACATTTCTGCCCATTCTTCTTCTTTGTAAAATATCTCAAGTTCTGTCAGATTGGATGGAGAGCGTCTATGATCAGCAATTTTTAAGTCTTGCCACAGATTCTCAATGGGATTTAGGTCTGGACTGTGACTGGGCCATTCTAACACATGAATAGGCTTTGATGTAAACCATCCATTGTAGCTTTGGCGTTACTTTAGGGTTGTTGTCCTGCTGGAAGGTGAACCTTCCCCCCGGTCTCAAGTCTTTTGCAGACTCTAAGGCCGCGTAAACACGATGAGACATGTCCGCTCAAACTTGTCCGACGGACCGTTTAGAGCGGACATGTCTCATCTGATTTTGGTCCGATGGCGTGTACACACCATCGGATCAAAACCCCCGCCGGCAGACAGCGCGGTGACGTGGCGGTGACGTTGACGCTGCCACGTCACGGCACCAGGAAGTAAAAAACGTCTACGCATGGGTCGAATCCAGTCGACGCATGTGCGGCCGGATATGTCCGCTGGTTAGTGCATGCTGTAAAATTTGTCCGCCTGTCAGACATGTCCGCTAGCCCATGCACACGATCGGATTTGTCTACTGAAACGGTCCGTCGGACCAGTTTCAGCGGACAAATTTGATCGTGTGTACGCGGCCTAACAGGTTTTCTTCTAAGATTGCCCGGTATTTGTCTCCATCCATCTTCCCATCAACTCTGACCAGCTTCCTTGTCCCTGCTGAAGAAAAGCATCCCCACCACATGATGCTGCCACCACCATGTTTCACAGTGGGGATGGTGTGTTCACGGTGATGTGCAGTGTTAGTTTCCCCCACACATAGCGTTTTGCTTTTGGGCCAAAAAGTAGAATTTTGGTGTCATGTGACCAGAGCACCTTCTTCAACATGTCTGCTGTGTCCCCTCCCCCACATGACTTCTCACAAACTACAAACAGGACTTCTTATGTCTTTCCTTCACCAATGTCTTTCTTCTTGTCACTCTTCCATGAAAAGTGACAAGAAGGGTTAAATGTGTGTTGGATGTTGAGGGGGGGGTTGGGGGGCGGCGGTGCACTTAGAACCTGACACTTGTGTCACATTCTCCCATCTTGTTGTTTCCATCACTCCCTTCAGATCGGGTCTAGGAATACCCCGATAATTGATTTTTATGACTTCCAAGATCTTTCCTATGACTTCCCTCTGCCATATGAAGAGCATCTAATGAAAAAAGGAACACTTAAAAGGATTTACAATGGCAGGTGCGGCGCAATCAGGAACACCGACGATGCAAATCTGACTCTCGGTTATTTATAAACTCATCCGCAATATTTTTTTTTATTTTTTTTTCCTTTGATTGTGCAAGCCTTGTACTTGTCTCGAAAAACCATCTCTAATTTTTTTTTTTCCTCTTTGACATCAGACGGAACATTGCATATGCAATGTTGTTTCTTTTTTTTTTTTTTTTTACTTCAAAACAGAAATGTATCTGGAATTTAGGCACATTTTTTTTATGCACTGCTACTTCTTCTGAGCGCCAGATGAGAAATATTACAAGAAACGAAAATTCTGTAAATTCTTCTCGCCTAATGTCTCAATAATTTTGTTCTACCGCTCTGTGACTCCACACTCCTTTTTTTTTTTTTTCGAGCAGCACAGAACAGCGGGAATGTCAAGCTCAGATGCAACAATTACCACAGGCATTAGACATGTGCAATTCGTTTTGTTCCGAATAATTTTTTTAACAAATTTTGACAAATTTTGTTAATTAGGGAAATATCCGAATTAATGAAAACCTGTTTAACTGATTTTTCTAAATATTCGTAAAAATTTTAAAATGTGTTAATTTGTTAATTCGGAAATGTGTTCATTCGTGAATTTGTTTATTTTTTAATTCGAAAATTCTTCAATTTGGAAATTCTTTAATTCGGACATTCGTTAATTCTGAAATTCGAAAATTCTGAAATTTGGAAATGTATAAATTTTTGTTTCCATCACTCCTCTCAGATCAGGCCCAGATAATTGATATTTAGGACTTCCATGTAATATGCAGGATCTTTCATATGGAAATTTGTTAATTCAAAAATGTGTTCATTTTTTAATTCGTAAATTTAGGAATTTGTAAATTCAAAAATTCGGAAATTTGTAAATTCAAAAATTCGGAAATTTGTAAATTCAAAAATTCGGAAATTTGTAAATTCAAAAATTCGGAAATTTGTAAATTCAAAAATTCGGAAATTTGTAAATTCAAAAATTCGGAAATTTGTAAATTCAAAAATTCGGAAATTTGTAAATTCAAAAATTTGTGTTTCGATCACTCCCTTCGGTTTAGGCTTGGGAACACCCAGATAATAGATTTTTAGGGTTTCCATTAAATAAGCAAGATCATTCATATGGAAATTTGTTAATTCAAAAATGTGTTAATTGTATAATTTTTTCATTCAAAAATTAGTTAATTTGTTCATTTAGAAATTCTTTAATTTGTAAATTCATTAATTCATTAGTTTGTCAATTTAGAAATTTGTTTATCCTGAAAATTGAAAATTTCCGAAATTTGTCAATTTAAAAATTCGTGTTTCCATCACTCCCTTCAGATCAGGCCTAGGAATACCCAGATAATAGCTTTTTAGGACGTCCGTGTAATATGCAGGATCATTCATATTGAAATTTGTTAATTTGAAAATTTGTTAATTCGAAAATGTGATTATTTGTTAATTCGGAAAGTCTTTTATTCAGAAATTCCTTGATTCGGAAATTCGAAAATGTATACATTTGTAAATTCATCAATTTGTGTTTCCATTACTCTCTTGAGATCAGGCCTAGGAATACCCAGATAATAGATTTTTATGACTTCCATGTAATAAGCAGGATAATTTATATGGAAATGTGTTAATTCGAAAACTTGTCAAATCGGAAATTTGTTAATTGGATAATTTGTTCTTTAAAAAATTAGTTCATTTGTAAATTGGATAATTTGTTCATTCAAAAATGTGTTAATATGTTAATTCGTTAATTTGTTCATTCTGAAATACTTTAATTCAGAAATACGTTAATTCAGAAATTCGGAAATTCAAAAATTCAGAGATGTGTAAATTAAACAATGTGGGCCAGATTCACAGAGCGATTACGCCTGCGCAACTGCTGTTGCGCGTGCGTAAGTCTAAATGTGCGCGTGCGTATAGTTGGACGCGATTCACAAAACAATATACGCCAGAAATCTACGTTTTTTGGTCCGGCGTAATTTAATTAGACATTCGCTTCCCTTCGCGCAAAACTGCGCTAGACACACCATTGATTTGCTAGTCAAATATGCTAATGAGGGAGTTACGGGGATTCACAAAAAAACGCAGTTGCTGCGCAGGCTACGCGATGTGCGCAACTGCAAAATGTTCTGTCTAAAGTTAGAGGACCTAAAAGCTGGTCTAAATTTTGAAAAAAAGTCTAATTGTCAGATAAAGCAACACTGTTAGTGAGGAGTTCAGCAGTCACACGTGTTGCCCAACAATCTGTATGCCAACATGCCAGGGGCATCGTCGCGCATAGCTATACTACTGACTTTAGATGAACAAAGAAGGATGAGGGCACGGAGGATGGCACTAAGGAGGGCACGGGAGATGTTTTTTTTTTTTTTGCTTATATAAAATTTACCATTTAATCTAATCTAATACAATATTCTTATCTGATACAAGCCCCTCACTCTTCACTTGATATATCACACACGCATAGACATCTTTGGCATGAGAGATTCTGAGGTGTCTCGCATCTTCAGATTCACCCCTCATGTCATCCTGGAATTACCACAACCTTGCAGGAGGACATCAGCAGCCCAACACATGGCACCACCCATGACACCCATGACAGCTACATATACAATCAGAGCCCCATCCCCACAGATTTCAAACAGAACATGTATGGGGACAGCTGGCTGGTTGGTGAGTGACATGGGTGGCAGGCATGACTATCCCCTCCCGTGATGCACACCTCACAAGTGGCACATGCATGACTAACATCCTCCTGTCTTTTCCCTTCAAGGTGACTCTGCATATGCACTGGTACCCCATCTCATGACCCCATCTCATGCCAGCTCACATTATGCATCTTTGCACGTTAAACACACACATTAATCATGGCACAATGAGAATGCATGCATGCACACCACTGTGGTCCCTAGCACACAAAGAGAAAAAGAACACCCAAAAATCACACTAGCACTCAGCAAGAAACAGACACAAAAAAATCAGATGAAAAAATAAAGCCAGAAAACAAACGCTCAGAAATATATCAATCAAACAAACAGTCTCAAACACTTATCAAAATACACTTTCACAAAACTACCAACAAGCACAAGATCACACAGAACACTAATCTGACAACTACAAAACACACTCTAACGAACAACAGAGCAAAAGCACTTGATTCAATGGGAAGGGACACAAAGGGATGTACTTTTGCAATGGAAGGGCGTTTGTGTGTGTCTATTTATGCTGTCTGCGTAGTTCACAACGTTGCCCTAGTCCATTTCCAATTTCAATGATTGCGCCGCTCCCGAGTTGTGAGCATGCGCACAACGGAGCTGACATGGTTTCCTTCACGCGCGCATGCGCGAGTCGGCCGGCCCTTCATTTGCATGGGGTCACGGCTCATTTCAATGTAACACGCCCACGTCCCTCCCAATTTGTATTACTCCTCCTTACGCCTCCGGAAAAAACCTTACGTTTGCGCAAGCTCTTGCGTAAAAGCTACGTGAATCGCCGGATTACGCGGCTAGATTGCGCAAGTCTAACGGAAAAGTGGTGCGCTACGCCGGAATGATAATGCGCCGATCTACGTGAATCTGCCCCTGTGTGTTTCAAATCACTCCCTTTAGATCAGGCCTAGGAATACCCATATATTAGATTTTTAGGACTTCCATGTAATAAGGAGGATCATTCATATGGAAATTTGTCTATTTCAAAAATGTGTTAATTGGATCATTTGTTAATTTAAAAATGTGTAAAATTTGTTAATTTGTTATTTAGAAATTCGTTAATTTGGAAATTCATTAATTCATTCGTTCGTTAATTCAGAAATTTGTTAATTAGAAAATTCTGTACATTTGGAAATTCAAACGTTTCCATCACTCCCTTCAGATGAGGCCTAGGAATGCCAGATAATAGATTTGTTATGACTTCCATGTCATAAGCAGAATCATTTATATGGAAATTTGTTTGTTCGAAAATTCTTTAATTCGGAAATTCATTCATTCGGAAATTCGGAAATTCAGAAATAAAAAAAAATCAAAGATTCTTATATTCAGAAATGTGTAAATTCATAAATTTGTGTTTCCATCACTCCCTTCAGATCAGGCCTAGGAATACCAGATAATAGATTTTCATGTCTTCCATGTAATAAGCAGGATCATTCGTATGGAAATTTAGAAATTTAACAAAATAGAAAATTCTGAAATTTGTAATTTTGTAAACTCGAAAATCTGGAAAAAACTGAAAATTCGCAAATCAGAAATAATAACTAAATAATAACATCTTAACTATTACTATTAACCACTTCAGCTGCCCAATCCCCGGGGCATTTTTTGTGATTCAGCACTGTGTCGCTTTAACTGACAATTGCGCGGTCATGCAACGTTGCAGCCAAACAAAATTGGCGTCTTTTTTTCCCCGCAAATAGAGCTTTCTTTTGGTGGTATTTGCGGTTTTTATCTGTTGCGCTATAAACAAAAATTGAGCGACAGTTTTGAAAAAATTAATATTTTTTACTTTTTGCTATAATAAATATCCCCCAAAAATATATAAAAAAAACATATTTTTCCTCAGTTTAGGCCGATACGTATTCTTCTACATATTTCTGGTTAAAAAAAAAATCGCAATAAGCATTTATTGATCGGTTTGCGCAAAAGTTATAGCGTCTACAAAATAGGGGATAATTTTATGGCATTTTTATTGTTATTTTTTTAACTAGTAATGGCGGCGATCAGCGATTTTTATCGTGACTGCGACATTGCGGCGGACACATCGGACACTTTTTTAATGCTATTTTGGGACCATTGTCATTTATACAGCGACCAGTGCTATAAAAATGCACTGATTACTGTGTAAATGACACTGGCAGGGAAGGGGTTAAACACTAGGGGGTGAGGAAGGAGATAAATGTGTCCTAGGGAGTGACTCTAACTCTAACTATCTACTGCTCCCGAATGACAGGGAGCAGTAGATCAGTGTCCTATCACAAAGCAGAACAAGGAAATGCCTTGTCTACATAGACATCCCTACGTTCAGCCGCTCTGTGACACGATCGCGGCACATCGAGTCTGCGGGTCCTGCGGGCACGATCACGGAGTTCGCGGCTGTTAGTGAACGGAACGAATACGAATTTATCCGAAGTTCCGAATTGTCTGAAATAAGGAATGCCGTATCTAAATATAATGGAACGTAAGGAATTAAGTCCTGCGCCTCTTCCCTGCCTTTGGCTCCCAGAAGTTGGATCCTCAGAGATTAGATCTTTGCTGCCTTGGCCCTTGCGTTGCTTTACATGACCACCAACGTGGGGCAGACAATTTAAAGTATATACAGAGCCCCGCTTTCCAAGGTGCCCCACACCGGCAGGTGGAGGACTGGCACTTCCTCACTATCTATGGTACATCCCATGCACTAACCTGAGGACCTCTAGTGGCCACCTAGGTACCTACACCGCCTACTGTTCAGTTTAGGTTTCCCAACCATAACTACAGTGACATCTAGCGGACAATTTGGCCCCAAGATTAAGCTCCAAGGGACGGAGCGAAACTTTTTAGGGGCGTGGCCTAGCTGGAGTCCATTCCTCTCACTCCATGCACATGGGTTTGCCTTTTGATGTGCGTCTTATGGATCTTTCCTCCGGTCAGATTTGTGGAACTACGCCAGGCACCTCTGTGTACTTATCCCACAATACGGTAGAATTGCAACTTACAAAATATTGTGTTTGCACTAAAAATTTATTTGAGAGCGTTTTTTACTGAGATTATAGGTTTTGTAAACAGGAGCACTAGACCTACCTCTGTAATTCTAAACTGGTAACCTGCAAAAAAAATAAAAAATTAAAGCGTCGCCTATGGAGATTTTTAAGTACCGTAGTTAGTCGCCATTCCACAAGCGCACGCAATTTTAGAGTGTTTAATGTTAGGTATCTATTTACTCGGAGTAACATCCTCTTTTATATTTTATCAAAAATGTGAGCTAACTTAGCTGTATTTCTTTTTTTTTTTTTTTTGATGATTAATTAAAGTGTATTTTTTTCCAAAAGAAATGCCTAAATACCGTGTGACATAAAAATTTGCAAAGACCACCATTTAAGTCTCTAGGTTCTCTGCTAAAAAAAATATATATATATAATGTTTGGTGGTTCTAAGTAATTTTCTATTAAGAAATACAGATTTTTACACGTAGGCAACAATTGTCAGAAATAGGCCCGTCTATTTATTATTTTTTTATCATTTTTTTTATTTCCCCAAATTCTTTATTTTATTCATATCATTTATTTTTCCCAAATTCTTTATTTTATTTTTATTATTTTTATCATTTTTTATTTTCCCAAATTCTTTATTTTATTTGTATTTATTTATTTTTTTCCCGAATACTTTATTTTATTTTTTATATATTTTTTTATTTTCCCGAATTCTGTATTTTATTTTTATTGTTTATCATTTTTTATTTTCCCAAATTCATTGTTTTAGTTTTATTTTTAATATTTTTTTTGCTAAATTCGTTATTTTCGTTTTTATCATTTTTTCCCCCTAATTCTTTATTTTATTTTTATCATTTATTTTTTCCAAATTCTTTATTTTAGTTTTATTATTTTTATCATTTTTTTATTTTCCCAAATTCTTTAGTTTATTTTTATTTATTTATTTTTTTCCCGAATACTTTATTTTATTTTTTATATATTTTTTTATTTTCCCGAATTCTGTATTTTATTTTTATTGTTTATCATTTTTTATTTTCCCAAATTCATTGTTTTAGTTTTATTTTTAATATTTTTTTTTGCTAAATTCGTTATTTTCGTTTTTATCATTTTTTCCCCCTAATTCTTTATTTTATTTTTATCATTTATTTTTTCCAAATTCTTTATTTTAGTTTTATTATTTTTATCATTTTTTTATTTTCCCAAATTCTTTAGTTTATTTTTATTTATTTTTTTATTTTCCCGAATTCTTTATTTTATTTTTTATATATTTTTTTTATTTTCCCGAATTCTGTATTTTATTTTTATTGTTTATCATTTTTTTATTTTCCCAAATTCTTTATTTTAGTTTTTTTTATATTTTTATTTTTTGCCAAAAAATTAGCCATTCGTTATTTTATTTTTTATCATTTTTTCCCCCTAATTCTTTATTTTAGTTTTATTTTTTATCCTTTTTTTATTTTCTCTAATTCTTTATTTTATTTTTATCATTTTTTTATTTTCCCAAATTCTTTATTTTATTTTTATTTTTTATCATTCTTTATTTTCCCAAATTCTTTATTTAATTTTTTTAATAAAAAAAAACCCAACTGCCAAGTGCAATGGCGCCCCTTCTACGGAATATTAACCCTTTGCTGCATTACTATGGTTTGCTCAAGAAATGTGTACAGAAAAAACAGCTTTAGGCTGACATCCAGACAGGGATAGGTGGGGGCATCTAGTGGTAGAAAATGAAAACTACACCAGAAATATTATTAGAGGAAAACAATGTGAGACTAACACCCTGTTACATTTATGTATAAGTAGTCTGCATAGGAATGCCCACTCCTCCAGACTGACATGGCAGGGACAGGTGGGGGACGCCTAGTGGTGGAAAGGGAAAACTACACCAAAAATCTCATTAGAGGGATGCAATGTGAGACCAACACCCTGTTACAGAAAGTGCAAACTACACCAGAAATCTCACTAGAGAGAAAACAGTATGAGACTAACACCCTGTTACATTTATGCATAATTAGTCTGCATAGGATTTCCCACTCCTCCAGACTGACACCCAGACAGGGATAGGAGGGGACATCTAGTGGTAGAAAGTGAAAACTGCACCAGAAATCTCACTAGAGGGAAACAAGGTGAGACTAACACCCTGTTACATTTATGCATAAGTAGTCTGCATGGGAATGCCCACTCCTCCAGATTAACATCCAGACAGGGACAGGTGGGGACACCTAGTGGTGAAAAGTCAAAACTACACCAACAATCTCATTACAGGGAAACAATGTGAGACCAACACCCTGTTACAGAAAGTGCAAATTACACCAGAAATCTAGCTGGAAAGGGAACCAGTATGTGACTAACACCCTGTTATATTTATTCATAATTAGTCTGCACAGGAAATTCCACTCCTCCAGACTGACATGGCAGGGAAAGGAGGGGACATCTAGTGGTAGAAAGTGAAAACTACACCAGAAATCTCACTAGAGGGGAAACAATGTGAGACTAACACCCTGTTGCATTTATGCAGACTTAGTCTGCATAGGAATGACCACTCCTCCAGACTGACATCTAGACAGGGACAGGTGGGGACACCTAGTGGTAGAAAGTCAAAACTACAGCAATAATCTCATTAGAGGGAAACAATGTGAGACCAACACCCTGTTACAGAAAGTGGAAACTGCACCAGAAATCTCACTAGAGTGGTACAGTGTGAGACTAACACCCTGTTACATTTGTGGATAATTAGTCTGAATAGGAACGCTCACTCCTCCAGACTGACATCCAGACAGGGACAGGTGGGGACACCCAGTGGTGGAAAGTGAAATCTACACCAACAATCTCATTAGAGGGAAACAATGTGAGACCAACACCCTGTTACAGAAAGTGGAAACTACACCAGAAATCTCATTAGAGGAAAACAGTATGAGACTAAGACCCTGTTACATTTATGCATAACTAGTCTGCACAGGAAATTCCACTTCTCCAGACTGACATGGCAGGAAATAGGAGGGGACACCTAGTGGTAGAAAGTGAAAACTACACCAAAAATCTCATTAGAGGGAAATAATGTAAGACCAACACCCTGTTACAGAAAGTGAAAACTACACCAGAAATCTCACCAGAGTGGTAAAGTATGTGACTAACACCCTGTTATATTTATGCATTATTAGTCTACACAGGAAATTCCACTCCTCCAGACTGACATGGCAGGGCTAGGAGGGAACATCTAGTGGTAGAAAGTGAAAACTACACCAGAAATCTCACTAGAGGGAAACAATGTGAGACTAACACTGTGTTACATTTATGCATAATTAGTCTGCATAGGAATGCCCACTTCTTCAAACTGACATACAGACAGGGACAGGTGGGGACACCTAGTGGTGGAAAGGGAAAACTACAACAATAATCTCATTAGAGGGAAACAATGTGAGACCAACACCCTGTTACCAAAAGTGAAAACTACACCAGAAATCTAGAGGGAAAAATTGTGAGACCCTTTTACATTTATGTATAAGTAGTCTGCAAATTAATTTTCACTCCTCCAGACTGACACCAGCAGTCTCATTAGATGGAAACAATGTGGGTCTAACACCCCATTACATGTAGGCATAATTAGTATACATGGGAATAGCGACTCCTCCAGACTGACACCCAGACAGGGACAGGTGGGGACATCTAATGGTTGAAAGTGAAAACTACAACAATAATCTCATTAGAGGGAAACAATGTGAGACCAACACCCTGTTACAGAAAGTGAAAACTACACCAGAAATCTCACTAGAGTGGTACAGTATGGGACTAATACCCTGTTACATTTATGCATAATTAGTCTGCACAGGAAATTCCACTCCTCCAGACTGACATGGCAGGGATAGGAGGGAACACCTAGTTGTAGAAAGTGAAAACTGCACCAGAAATCTCATTAGAGGGAAACAGTATGAGACTAACACCCCCTTACATTTATGCATAAGTAGTCTGAATAGGAATGCCCACTCCTCCAGAATGAAATCCAGACAGGGACAGATGGGGACACCTAGTGGTGGAAAGTGAAATCTACACCAACAATCTCATTAGAGGGAAACAATGTGAGACCAACACCCTGTTACAGAAAGTGGAAACTACACCAGAAATCTCATTAGAGGAAAACAGTATGAGACTAACACCCTGTTACATTTATGCATAACTAGTCTGCACAGGAAATTACACTCCTCCAGACTGACATGGCAGGAAATAGGAGGGGACATCTAGTGGTAGAAAGTGAAAACTACACCAGAAATCTCACTAGAGGGAAACAATGTGAGACTAACACCCTGTTACATTTATGCATAATTAGTCTGCATAGGAACGCCCACTCCTCCAGACTGACACCCAGACAGGGACAGGTGGGGACACCTAGTGGTGGAAATGGAAAACTACACCAGAAATCTCACTAGAGGGGAACAATGTGAGACTAACACCCGGTTACATTTATGCATAATTAGTCTGCATAGGAATGCCCACTCCTTCAGACTGACACCCAGACAGGGACAGGTGGGGGAAACCTAGTTTTGGAAGTGTTTTAAAACTACATTAAAAATCTAATTAGAGGGAAAACAATGTGAGACTAACACCCTGTTACAGAAAGTGAAAACTAAACCAGAAATCTCACTAGAGGGGAACAGTATGAGACTAACACCCTGTTACATTTATGCATAATTAGTCTGCGGAGGAACGCCCACTCTTCCAGACTGACACCCAGACAGGGACAGATAGGGACACCTAGTGGTGGAATGTGAAAACTTCACCAGAAATCTTACTAGAGGGAAAAAATATGAGACCAACACCCTGTTACCGAGAGTGGAAACTACACCTGGAATCTCATTAGAGAAAGACAGTATGAGACTAACACCCTTCTACAAAAAATTAAAACTACACCAGAAATCTCATTAGAGGAAAACAGTATGAGACTAACACCCTGTTACATTTATAAGTAGTCTGCATAGGAACACCCACTCCTCCAGACTGACATCCAGACAGGGACAGATGGGGACATCTAGTGGTGGAAATGGAAAACTACACGGGAAATCTCATTAGAGGGGAACAGTATGAGACTAACACCCTGTTACATTTATGCATAAGTAGTCTGCAAATGGACAGGGACAGGTGGGGACACCTAGTGGTAGAAAGTAAAAACTACACCAGTAATCTTACTAGAAGGAATCAATGTGAGACTAACACCCCATTACATTTCCGGATAATTATTTTTGCATTGGAACGCCCACTCCTCCAGGCTTCCATCCACCCATCAAGGCCAAGAGCCAGCCCACGGCTTGTATCAAAGCTGAGGGCTCTTGAGAGGAGAACTAAGGCCCGGGTGCAGTGATGTCTTCAGGAAGCTTTGTACGGCACCCTGCGGGCCCCTCCCACCAGCCGCGATCTGCCAGCCCTGCACAGAGGAGCACAGAGGCCCCAGTGATGACATCACCGTGTCTAAATATTTGAATATCTTGTTAATCAAGAGCAGATTACCATGTTAAACAGGGCCAAGCAAGGGGGGGCAGGAGGGCTATTTGCCCCGGGCGCAGGAAAGCAAAGGGGGGGGGGAATGGATGCAGGGTGGTACACGGCATATATTAATAGTGGGGGGAGGGGGTGCCCTGGGCGCTGGGTGTCCCGGTACTGATGAGCAAAGCCTATATAAGAGTAGAGAAGTGGCGGCGCG
This sequence comes from Rana kukunoris, assembly GCA_029574335.1. Classification (NCBI taxonomy): domain Eukaryota; kingdom Metazoa; phylum Chordata; class Amphibia; order Anura; family Ranidae; genus Rana; species Rana kukunoris. Next base: position 5,357,613 of record CM056057.1, on the reverse strand, counting down.
CTGGCAGGATGGTGGATGATCCTGGCGGTCGGAGGTGTCGCCCTTTACAAAGCGATACAAGTTCTTCTCTAATGGAACGAGCTCTTCTCCAGAAGGCACAGATCTGTCTTAATGCCGCTGATCGGTTAAACGCCATCATTCATCCTCATAAGAAGGCGCGGATCGCCGCGCTCACAATGCAGCGATTAGCATTCAGGTATTTCACATTCAGATCCGGAAGCCCGTTCGGCGCCGTGTCTTTTTTCTGGACCCGGGCCCGAGACTCCTGGAATTTGCATAATAATGGAAAAACCTGACGACCAATTATTCAAATTTTTTTGGCAAACTTTGTTGGAGGCGTCGGTGGAAGATGATGCGCGTGATTAATCCATTTACATTTTTTTTTGTTATATTGTTTCTTTTTTTTTTAATCGTACTTTAGATGATAAATCACACCGACAATACAATATATTTATCTTGGATGCTCATCCTGAAGTAGCCATACAACCTAAATATGTCATCTAGAAACTCAGTTCATCTTCTCTTTACCCAACGTGAACCTAAACGGTTAACGATCAGAGGGTACAGGCGGTCCTCCCATACCAGGCCTGGGCCCCCTAATGGTGTCGGTAGGGGGGCCTGTGGCTCCCCCCTCAAATTAGTTAGATTGCCCCACCATGTGCCTCATGCAGAAAAGCCAGAAGCCAGGGAGCGCTCAGAAGCTACGGAGATCTTCAAGATTACAGAACAAGTCCGGTACTACAGAGGAGGCATCCAACTATAGTAGTCCCTCTTCATTGCACTCTGCTTGATGCTCTTAGGTGGCGGGTCAGCAAGCCCAGACCGGGATCTACCAGTCACCTGGTTGCGATCTACCGGTAGATCACGATCTACAGGTTGCTGACCCCTGTGCTAATACATCTTTTGAGGGCGGTGCAATTTGGTATGTTCCTCCCTGGGTTCTAGATGACCTTGTCCCAGGCACTGGTCAAGGTCAACCCTGCTCCCTTTGGTGGGGTGGAATTCCCACCCACAGCTCAATGGCCCAGGACTGACAGCCACCTTCTGGGTTTGGACCAGACCCAGAGCTGGACCCAAGATCATCCCAAGCTTGACATTTAACTGGACTTGTTATGTAGTGTTGAAGACCTTCTCAAAGCTTATCCAAGGCACTTCATCAGTTCTAAGGTACCTCGGGAATGTGCCCTATTGCATCGGGTGTTGGTGCCCAGGGATGGACCCAAGATCATCCCTAGCTTGACATTTAACTGGACTTGTTATGTAGGGTTGAAGACCTTCTCAAAGCTTATCCAAGGCACTTCATCAGTTCTAAGGAACCTCGGGAATGTGCCCTATTGCATCGGGTGTTGGTTCCAACTTCCCAGAGCTGGACCCAAGATCATCCCAAGCTTGACATTTAACTGGACTTGTTATGTAGTGTTGAAGACCTTCTCAAAGCTTATCCAAGGCACTTCATCAGTTCTAAGGAACCTCGGGAATGTGCCCTATTATATCGGGGTGTTGGTGCCCAGGGATGGACCCAAGATCATCCCTAGCTTGACATTTAACTGGACTGGTTATATAGGGTTGAAGACCTTCTCAAAGCTTATCCAAGGCACTTCATCAGTTCTAAATGAACATCTGGAATGTTCCCTATTGTATCGGGGTGTTGGTGCCCAGGGATGGATTGGCCATTGGTACTACCAGGAATTTCCCGGTGGGCCGATGGCTCAGTGGGCCAGCTTCAGTGACAGCGGACCACTGACCCCCTCCGCTCCTCTGTCTCTCCCTCCCTGCAGCGCTCACCTCCTCTTATGGGGATGACAGAGGAGCGTGGGGGACCAGAAGGAGCATTGGGGAGGGGACAGACAGCTGACTAAACAGCTATGGCCCGGGAGTTTCTCACTTCTGCCAAATCTTGTCCCATGGAGGGGGCACCAAACTGATTCTTTGCCCCGGGTGAAATAATGTCTAGCTTCCCCACTGGTACTGCCTATAAGAGTACCAGTACCAGTTGTTCTACTCTAATAATGTATAACGGCTAATGGCTAGTGAAGGGGGAGAGGGGGCTTGGGTGGCTGGGGGGGTGACAGTTGTCCGGCCCCTATAGGAGAGACCTGTCAAAGTGGGCCAGTCTGGATGAAGTCCAGGGCCACATTTTTGTCCCAGTCCAGCCCTGATAGTAGTCCCTCTGCATTGCACTCTGCTTGATGCTCTTAGGTGGCGGGTCAACAAGCCCAGATCGCGATCTACCAGTCACCTGGTTGCGATCTACCGGTAGATCACGATCTACAGGTTGCTGACCCCCGTGCTAATACATCTTTTGAGGGCGGTGCAATTTGGTATGTTCCTCCCTGGGTTCTAGATGACCTTGTCCCAGGCACTGGTCAAGGTCAACCCTGCTCCCTTTGGTGGGGTGGAATTCCCACCCACAGCTCAATGGCCCAGGACTGACAGCCACCTTCTGGGTTTGGACCAGACCCAGAGCTGAACCCAAGATCATCCCAAGCTTGACATTTAACTGGACTTGTTATGTAGGGTTGAAGACCTTCTCAAAGCTTATCCAAGGCACTTCATCAGTTCTAAATGAACATCTGGAATGTTTCCTATTTTATCGGGGTGTTGGTGCCCAGGGATGGACTGGCCATTGGTACTACCAGGAATTTCCCGTTGGGCCGATGGCTCAGTGGACCGGCTTCAGTGACAGCGGACCGCCGACCCCCTCCGCTCCTCTGTCTCTCCCTCCCTGCAGCGCTCACCTCCTCTTATGGGGATGACAGAGGAGCGTGGGGGACCAGAAGGAGCATTGGGGAGGGGACAGACAGCTGACTAAACAGCTATGGCCCGGGAGTTTCTCACTTCTGCCAAATCTTGTCCCATGGAGGGGGCACCAAACTGATTCTTTGCCCCGGGTGAAATAATGTCTAGCTTCCCTACTGGTACTGCCTATAAGAGTACCAGTACCAGTTGTTCTACTCTAATAATGTATAACGGCTAATGGCTAGTGAAGGGGGAGAGGGGGCTTGGGTGGCTGGGGGGGTGACAGTTGTCCGGCCCCTATAGGAGAGACCTGTCAAAGTGGGCCAGTCTGGATGAAGTCCAGGGCCACATTTTTGTCCCAGTCCAGCCCTGATAGTAGTCCCTCTGCATTGCACTCTGCTTGATGCTCTTAGGTGGCGGGTCAACAAGCCCAGATCGCGATCTACCAGTCACCTGGTTGCGATCTACCGGTAGATCACGATCTACAGGTTGCTGACCCCCGTGCTAATACATCTTTTGAGGGCGGTGCAATTTGGTATGTTCCTCCCTGGGTTCTAGATGACCTTGTCCCAGGCACTGGTCAAGGTCAACCCTGCTCCCTTTGGTGGGGTGGAATTCCCACCCACAGCTCAATGGCCCAGGACTGACAGCCACCTTCTGGGTTTGGACCAGACCCAGAGCTGAACCCAAGATCATCCCAAGCTTGACATTTAACTGGACTTGTTATGTAGGGTTGAAGACCTTCTCAAAGCTTATCCAAGGCACTTCATCAGTTCTAAGGAACCTTGGGAATGTGCCCTATTGTATCGGGGTGTTGGTGCCCAGGGATGGACCCAAGATCATCCCAAGCTTGACATTTAACTGGACTTGTTATGTAGGGTTGAAGATCTTCTCAAAGCTTATCCAAGGCACTTCATCAGTTCTAAATGAACATCTGGAATGTTTCCTATTTTATCGGGGTGTTGGTGCCCAGGGATGGACTGGCCATTGGTACTACCAGGAATTTCCCGTTGGGCCGATGGCTCAGTGGACCGGCTTCAGTGACAGCGGACCGCCGACCCCCTCCGCTCCTCTGTCTCTCCCTCCCTGCAGCGCTCACCTCCTCTTATGGGGATGACAGAGGAGCGTGGGGGACCAGAAGGAGCATTGGGGAGGGGACAGACAGCTGACTAAACAGCTATGGCCCGGGAGTTTCTCACTTCTGCCAAATCTTGTCCCATGGAGGGGGCACCAAACTGATTCTTTGCCCCGGGTGAAATAATGTCTAGCTTCCCCACTGGTACTGCCTATAAGAGTACCAGTACCAGTTGTTCTACTCTAATAATGTATAACGGCTAATGGCTAGTGAAGGGGGAGAGGGGGCTTGGGTGGCTGGGGGGGTGACAGTTGTCCGGCCCCTATAGGAGAGACCTGTCAAAGTGGGCCAGTCTGGATGAAGTCCAGGGCCACATTTTTGTCCCAGTCCAGCCCTGATAGTAGTCCCTCTGCATTGCACTCTGCTTGATGCTCTTAGGTGGCGGGTCAACAAGCCCAGATCGCGATCTACCAGTCACCTGGTTGCGATCTACCGGTAGATCACGATCTACAGGTTGCTGACCATAATGCTAATACATCGTGTGAGGGCGGTGCAATTTGGTATGTTCATCCCTGGGCTCTAGGTGACCTTGTCCCGGGCACTGGTCAAGGTCAACCCTGCCCCTTTGGTGGGGTGGAATCCCAGGACTGACAGCCACCTTCTGGGTTTGGACCAAACTCAGAGATGGACCCAAGATCATCCCTAGCTTGACATTTAACTGGGCTGGTTATGTAGGGTTGAAGACCTTCTCAAAGCTTATCCAAGGCACTTCATCTGTTCTAAATGAACACCGGGAATGTTCCTTATTGTATCGGGTGTTGGTTCCCAGGGGTGGACCCAAGATCATCCCTAGCTTGACATTTAACTAGGCTTGTTATGTAGGGTTGAAGACCTTCTCAAAGCTTATCCAAGGCACTTCATCAGTTCTAAGGAACCTCGGGAATGTGCCCTATTGTATCGGGGTGTTGGTGCCCAGGGATGGACCCAAGATCATCCCTAGCTTGACATTTAACTGGGCTTGTTATGTAGGGTTGAAGACCTTCTCAAAGCTTATCCAAGGCACTTCATCAGTTCAAAATGAACATCGGGAATGTTCCTTATTGTATCGGGGTGTTGGTACCACCTATGTGGATATTAATTCTTGGCTCATTAGAACTTAACCACTTTACCCCCGGACCATATTGCTGTCCAATGACCAGAGCACTTTTTGTGATTTGGCACTGCGTCGCTTTAACTGACAATTGCGCAGTCGTGCGACGTGGCTCCCAAACAAAATTGGCGTCCTTTTTTTCCCACAAATAGAGCTTTCTTTTGGTGGTATTTGATCACTATTTTGAAAAAAATGAAATATTTTTTACTTTTTTATTCTTCTACATATTTTTCGTAAAAAAAAAAAAATCGCAATTAGCGTTTATTGATTGGTTTGCGCAAAAGTTATAGCATTTTCAAAATAGGGGGTAGTTTTATGGCATTTTTATTATTTTTATTGTTTTTACTAGTAATGGCAGCGATCAGCGTTTTTTTTCGGTACTGCGACCTTATGGCGGACACTTTTGACACATTTTTGGGACCATTGGCATTTTTTTTAGCGATCAGTGCTATAAAAATGCATTGTATTACTATAAAAATGACATTGGCAGTGAAGGGGTTAACACTAGTGGGCAGGGAAGGGGTTAAGTGTGTTCCTGGGTGTGTTCTAACTGTATGGGGGGGGTGGCCTCACTAGGGGAAATCACTGATCTTCTGTTGATACATTGTATGAACAGAAAATCAGCGTTTCCCCTGCTGACAGGAACGAGAGCTATGTGTTTACACACGCAGCTCCCGTTCCCCGCTCTGTAACGAGCGATCGCGTGTGCCCGGCGGCGATCGTGCCCGCCGGCGCACGCGCACAGGACTCGGGGGCGAGCGGGGGGCGCGCGCGCGGGCCGTCGGCGGCGCTCCCGCGCCCCCTAGTGCCCGTCCAAATTGCCGACGTAGAGCTACGGGCTCTCGCCCAGGAGAGTCCAGGCTGGCCGGCAAGTGGTTAAGAAATGGCTTGGAGAAGCTACGGAAGAACGTCTTCAAGATCACAGAACGTCCGGTTGAATGTGACCAACTCCTACTGGATATACCACGACCTGGATAAATGAGAACCTTCACAGACATCAATTTGGATAACTTCCTATAGCAAAGACACGTCTTCGACAATAATATCACAGTTCACAACCACTTGCTAAAGAAGTATCTATAATTATCCAAGCGCAGCTGGAACACCGCCTCCAGAAGACTCCTCTTTATCCTAATGAGAACAGAATCTAGATGCACTCTTTACCAAAATGTGCATAGTAGTATTACTTTATTCTGCACTTTGAAAATACCATTAGCATTGCGGATTGCTGTTATGTATTGGGGGAAAAAAAAGTCGGTTCGTTATCTTTCCACTTATTATATCACGCATAAAGCTTAAATCAACACGAATTCAAAAGAAAAAGTGATTAATTTGCAAACACAGTGGGGGGTTATCTACCAAAGGAATAGAAGACTCCACTTATGAACGCATAAGATAAAGCTGTGTTTGGGTCTATCAACACATATAAAAAACAAAACACAAAAAAAAAACACCATAAAATAAAGAAAAACAAAAAAAAGGTCAAATTCAACGCACTGCTTGGAAAAAAAAGCAACAATGGCAATCACTCTCAATGGTTTAAAATGAGCAAAAAGTTATATTTACTAACCAGCATGATGGGACTGTGACGTCATAAGAGGCGGGGTTACCCGGTGACCACGCCCCATGCCTATATAATTGCAGACCGCGCACGCGGCATTACAGCGGGAGAGATCGTCAAGTCAACATCAGAAGATAAGAGGGCAGAAGAAGACGGGGAAGAGCAGGTAAAAGAGCTGGAAGAAGATAGCGGAGGAGCCCGGCAGAAGGCAGAAAGCACCGGAGAGCGTTGAGAAGGCACCAGAGAGAGTGGAGACATCGGAACAAGACCCCCCGAAGTCGGAAGAAGACCCCGGAGCTGCTTAATAAATTACTTAAAAAACCTGTGTAGTGTGTTTTTTTTATTGACACTTTTTTCCCCCAAGTGAATGGGTAGAGGTACGATGTACCCCATACTCATTCACATAGGGTGGGGGGGCCTGGATCTGGTGGCCCCATTATTAAAGGGGTCTCCCAGATTTCAATAAGCCCCCTGACAACCAAGGGCCAGGGTTGTCGGGAAGAGGCCCTTGTCCTCGTCAACATGGCGACAAGGTACTTTGAGGTGGGGGGCCAACCACCCCATGTTGAGGGCATGTGGCCTGGTATGGTCTAGGAGGGGGGACGCTCGCTCGCCCCCTTTCCTGACCTGACGGGCTGCGTGCTCGCATAAGGTTCTGGTATGGATCCTGTGGAAACCCCCACGCGTTTTTTTTTCTTTTTTTTTTTGGTGTGGGGGATTCCCCTTAAGATCCATACCAGACCGAAGGATCTGGTATCATCCTGGGGGAAACCTCACGCAAACATTTTTTAACATTTTCTCAGGGTATCCCTTTAAGATTCTCCGCACACGAGTCGCCCGCAAGCTGGATCATCTTGATCCGACTTCTGGTGCGACCTCTATTCAAATCAATGGGCTCCCATAGGAGTCTGAAAGACGCGTCTGAAAGCTAGTGCGGCGAAACGTGCATTGAATTCAATGCAAAACGTGGAAAAAACGCTGCTTTTTTCCTGGAGTCTGTACTAGCTTTACAGTCCGTTTTTCTAAAACATTTGTGGGCATGAGGCCTAAAAAGCAAAATTCACTAACCAGCAAAAAAGCAACATTTCAATATTAAGCCATTACAAATGGAAACCACACTTGTCAAGACATCACTGAATCCTATTTCTAAACTGTTTGAATTTCCTACCTATGGGACATGTCCCAAATAGCAATTGGCGTCCTTTTTCCCCCACAAGCAGAGAGCTTTCTTTTGGTGGTATTTGAGGCTCACCTGGTTTTTATTTTTTGGCATAAAAAAAAAGAGCAGATTTAATGGACCACTTAAAAAAACAATAACAATGGTAGCCATAATGCTTGAAACTAGCAAAAAGAAATACCTAATACCCATCAAAAAACAATAATTAATAACCCTCATAAAGCAATATTTCAATAATACATATGGAAGCCACGCTGCTTTGTCAAGACACCTATGGCCAGATTCAGAGAAGGGGGGCATAATTTTGTGCGGGTGTAGCGTATGCTCTTTACACTACGCCTCCGCAACTGTTATGGGCAAAAGCCTTATTCAGAAAGCACTTGCTCCATAACTTGCGACTGAGTAGCGTAAAGTGTCCGGCGTAAGGGCGCCTAATTCAAATTAGTCATGTGGGGGCGTGATTCATGTAAATGAATCATGACCCCACGCTATTTAGGTATTTTCTGAACGGCGCATGCGCAATCCGTGGATGTATCCTAGTGCGCATGCGTGAAACATGTCGCAACTAGTCAATGTAAACGACGTGTACGTAAATGACGTCCAGCCCCATTCCCGAACGATTTACGCAAACGACGTAAACGACGCACAATTCGACGCTGTCCCGACGTCCACACTTAACATTGGCTGCGCCTCCTATAGCAGGGGTAACCTTATGCCGGAATAACGCTTACGCAAACGACGTAAACTACAACGGCCGGCCGCAAGTACGTTCGGGAATCGGCGTAACTCCCTAATTTACATATTCAACGCGTAAAACGACGGAAGCGCCACCTAGCGGCCAGCGTAAAACTGCAATATATTATATATATATATATATAATATACGACGGTGTAACAGACTTACGCTGCTCGTATATTAGCAGAATTCCGGCGTATCTTCTTTTCGGAATACCAAAAAAAAAAAACGCCGGCTATTCTTAGTATTTTTTACGCGGCGTATCTCTAGATACGCCGACGTAAATACGTTATGAATCTGGCCCCTTGTCTCTAAACTGTCTAAATTTCTCAACTATAGGACATGTATAGCAATTCACAAACAGAGAGCAGGCTCACCTGGAGACAGCCCTAGCCTCCCCCCCACCCCCCACCCCAAAATGGCAGATTTGATGGACCACTTAAAAAACAACAATGGTAGCCATAATGCTTGAAACTAGCAAAAAGCAATACATAATAACCAGCAGAAAGCAATATTTCAGTAATAAGCAAATACATATGGAAGTCTAAAATCTCAACTGTCTGAACTTTCCAACTATAGGACATGTATAGCAATTCACAATCAGAGAGCAGGCTCACCTGGAGGCAGCCCTAGCCTCCCCCCCCAAGGCAGTCTTATTTATATGAAATATATATATATATTATATTACCAAAAGTATTGGAGTGCCTGCCTTTACACATTAACTTTATTGGCACCCCAGTCTCAGTCGGATTGAGGTCAGGACTCTGTGCAGGCCAGTCATATTCCTCTACCCCAAACTCGCTCATCCATGTCTTTATGGACCTTAACATGTGCACTGGTGCACAGTCATGTTGGAACAGGAAGCGGCCGTCCCCAAAACTGTTCCCATAAAGTTGGGAGCATGAAATTGTCCAAAATGTCTTGGTATGTTGACTTCTTAAGAGTTCCCTTCACTGGAACTAAGCCCAAGCCAACCCCTGAAGAAACTTAATGGACCACTTGTTTCTTGTTTTTTTTTTCTGGCATCATATTTTATGCTTGTGCTCATTTAGACCAATCATGTTCTAGCAAAACTTTTTTTTTTTCCTTGCATATGATATATTTTTATTTTGTTGTATTATTTTTATTTTAATAGAAATCACAGAACAAAAACAGGACGGTGTAGGCAACATACCTACTCCTTCCCCCGTTATGATTGGGTATTTAACGTTAGCACCGATTTAGCATTTACTTTGTAATGTGATCATAATTTTTTTTTTATTCTTTACTAAATCAAAACCGATATAAAATGAGAAAAAAATTCTATTACAAAAAGCATATTTGGGTTTGCCATCCTCTACTGAAATTCAGTGTAAAAGAGAGCAACTACCTTACCTAAACTGTTGGAATTTCCCATGTATAGCAATTCACAAGCAGAGAGCAGGACCACATGGAGGCAGCCCTTTTACCCCCTACAAGAAAAAAAAAAGCAGAAAAAAGGGCAGACTTAATGCTCCACTTGGTGTTTTTTTTTTTTGTCCGGAGCCATATTTTATGTTAGTATTTATTTTAATATCTCTTGTTAAGTATTTATTTTATTTTAATAAACTGTTTATGTTCTAGCAAGAAACTTTTGTTTCCTCGCACACAATTAAGTATTTAAAGTTAGCACAGACTTCACTTGTACTAGCATATAATGTGCAAAGTGACAATTGTTTTAAGCGAATGGCCTGTTTAGTAAATCAATCTCAATGAAAAAAAAAGAAAAATTAATTAAAAAAAATAGAATTTATTTTAATATTTCTTGTTAAGTATTTATTTAAAAAAAAAATGTTTATGCTTTAGCAAGATAATTTTTTTTTTTATCCTCGCACACAATTAAGTATTTAAAATTAGCACAGACTTAACTTGTACTAGCATATAATGTGCAAAGTGACAATTTTTGTCAATTTAAAAAAAAAAAATAAAAAAAATAATTTTTAAAGAAAATTCTCGATGGACAGCTTGGTCTTTCTTTCTTCCACGGCTCTTCTAATTTTCCTTTTTTCATATAAAAAAAAACATATTTTGGTTTGCCATCCTCTACTAAAAAAAAAAAAAAAAAAACAGCTGTAAAAGCGAGCAACAATTCAAAGAGATGAAACTCGTTCAATTATAGGCTGCCACTAAGTGTGCTGTCTGGCCTACTTTCCAAGCTGCAGAATCATCCCCGACTTCAATCAGATTATCATGATGGTAAACGGCTTCTGCCCTTTAAACGCTCATTACGTGCTTGTTGATTTACTTCTAAACGTTTAATGTAAAGATATTTCTGTATAAAAAATAAATAAAAATTTCCACCAGAAGATAACTTTCTCAATCACAGCATGCTACATTCTGCAATATTCAGAGGATAGGGACGTATTAAGCCCATCCAAAAATTGTGGCAAGCAATTTTTAAACCAATTTTTTTTTTTCCAAGCAACTAATGGAAAACAACCGTATAATCCACACTTTTTTTTTCCAATTATAAAGCAACTTTTAAACCAATTTTTTTTCCAAGAAACTAATGGAAAATAACCATATAATCCACACATTTTTTTTTTTTTTTTCAAAATAAAGCAACCTAATTTTTTTACAAGCAACTAATGGAAAACGACCGTATAATACACATTGCTTTTTAATTTTTAAATAATAAAGCAATTTTTAAACCAAATTTTTTTCCAAGCAGCTAATGGAAAACAACTGTATAATCCACACTTTCAATAATAAATATTAGAATTCCCAGTTGTATTTGCCATCTTAATAATATATTTTTAGCTGTCGCATCTGCACCAAGAAGTCTAAAAGAAAATCTGTTTAATGTAAAGATTTTTCTGTATTAAATTTAAAAAAAAAGTTTTTTTCCCATCAGAAGAAAACTTTCTTAATCACAGCATACTATCTTCTATTAAGCCCATTCAAAAATTGTGGCAAGCAATTTTTAAACCTAATTTTTTTTTCAAGCAACTAATGGAAAACAACCGTACAATCCACACTTTTTTTTTTAAATAATAAAGTTACTTTTAAACCAAAAAAAATTCCAAGCACTTCATGGAAAACAACCGTATAAGCCACATTTTTTTATTTATTTTTTTAAATAAAGCAACCTAATTTTTTTACAAGCAACTCATGGAAAACAACCGTATATTCCACACTGCTTTTTAATTTTTAAATAATAAAGCAATTTTTAAACCAAATTTTTTTCCAAGCAGCTAATGGAAAACAACCGTATAATCCACACTTTCATTAATAAATATTAGAATTCCCAGTTGTATTTGCCATCTTAATAATATATTTTTAGCTGTCGCATCTGCACCAAGAAGTCTAAAAGAAAATCTGTTTAATGTAAAGATTTTTCTGTATTAAATTAAAAAAAAAAAAGTTTTTTTTCCCATCAGAAGAAAACTTTCTTAATCACAGCATACTATCTTCTATTAAGCCCATTCAAAAATTGTGGCAAGCAATTTTTAAACCTAATTTTTTTTTCAAGCAACTAATGGAAAACAACCGTACAATCCACACTTTTTTTTTTAAATAATAAAGTTACTTTTAAACCAAAAAAAATTCCAAGCACTTCATGGAAAACGACCGTATAATCCACACTTTTTTTTTTTTTTTCAATAATAAATCTCAGAATTCCCAGTTGTATTTGCCATCTTAATGATATATTTTTAGCTGTCACATCTGCACCAAGAAGTCTAAAAGAAAATGGCCCAGATTCACAGAGAGATTACGCCGGCGTAACAGGAGATGCGCGGCGTAAAACTAAATATGCGCGTGCGTTTCGATGCACGGCACTCCCAAAACGAGATACGCAAGAAATCTACTTTTTTTTGTCCAGCGTAATTTCGTTAGACAGGCGCATCCGTCCGCGCAAAACTGCGCTAGACACACCATTGATTTGCTATTCAAATATGCTAATGAGGGACTTACGGGGATCCACAAAAGAACGTTGTTGCAGCGCAGGCTACGCAGTGTGCGCAACAGCAAAATGTCCTGTCTAAAATTAGACCATATAAAAGCTGCTCTAAAATTACAAAATTTGTCTACATGTCAGATAAAGCAACACTGTTAGTGAGGAGTTCAGCAGTCACACGTGTTGCCCAACAATCTGTATGCCAACATGCCAGGTGGCATCCATGCTCATAGCTATACTACTGACTTTAGATGAGCAAAGAAGGAGGAGGGCATGCATGGAGGATGGCACGGAGGAGGGCACAGGATTTTTTTTTTCTAATTTTTTTTTTTGTCTTCTATCAACTTTTCAATTTAATCTAATCTAATACAATATTCTTATCTGATACAAGCCCCTCAATCTTCACTCTTCACGGGAGAGGATATATCACACACGCATAGACATCTATGGCATGAGTGATTCTGAGGTGTCTCGCATCTTCAGATTCACCCCTCATGCCATCATGGAATTAACCACAACCCTGCAGGAGGACATCACCAGCCCAACACATGGCACCACCCATGACACCCATGACAGCTACATATACACAATCATAGCCCCATCCCCACAGATTTCGAACAGAACATGTATGGGGACAGCTGGCTGGTTGGTGAGTGACATGGGTGGCAGGCATGACTGTCCCCCCCCCCCCATGATGCACACATCACAAGGGGCACATGCACTACTAACATCCTCCTGTCTTTTCCCTTCAAGGTGACTCTGCATATGAACTGGGACCCCATCTCATGACCCCATCTCATGCCAGCTCACATTATGCATCTTTGCACATTAAACACACACATTAACCATGGCACAATGAGAATGCATGCATGCACACCACGGTGGTCCCTAGCACAGACACCCCACATCCTCATCACATTGGATTGGCACCAGTCCACCATGCAGGACTTGTGAGCAGCAACGCCACGCCACGGCTCCAATTATGTCACTGTACATTCATACACCATTCACACAGACCTGGGGATCACTTCTCCCTGGTCCTGGGGAACCCTTCTCCACCAAAATTGAGGGTGACACCCCTTTTCCGGCAGGAAAGTCACCCCCACATTCCCAAACAGAACCAAAAAAAAAAAAAATTGCCCAGCAAAAATATAATTTAAACAAAATAACAACAAAGAAACAACATAAAAGACAAAAATCACTCTCAAAGACACGTCACAAACAAACAAACACTAATAAACAACAGAACAAAAGCACCTTGCTGTATAGGGAGGGATACAAAGGGATGTACTTTTGCAAAGGAAGTGCGTTTGTGTCTGTCTATTTATGCTGTCTGCGTAGTTCACTAAGTTGCCCGGGTCCACTTCCAATTTCACTGATTGCGCCGTTCCCGAGTTGTGAGCATGCGCACAGAGGTGCTGACATGGTATGCTTCAAGCGCGCATGCGCGAGCCGGCCGGCCCTTCATTTGCATGGGGTCACGGCTCATTTCCGTGTAACACGCCCACGTCCTTCCCAATTTGTATTACTCCGCCTTGCGCCTCTGAAATAACGTAACGCTGCGTAAAAGCGACGAGAATAGGGTGATTGCGCCGCTACATTGCGCCAGTCTAACGTAAAGGCGGTGCGCTACGCCGGTCCAATAATGCTCAGATGTACCTGAATCTGGCCCTATATTTATTTATTTTTTTTCAATAATAAAGCAACCTTTAAACCAAATTTTTTTTCCAAGCAACTAATGGAAAACAACCGTATAATCCACATTTTTTTTTCAATAATAAATCTGAGAATTCCCAGTTGTATTTGCCATCTTAATGATATATTTTTAGCTGTGGCATCTGCACCAAGAAGTCTAAAAGAAAATATTTTACTGCAGTTAAAAAAAAAAAAACACAGAAGATATGGCCGGTTGACTCAGGTGACGATTTGAATTATTAAGATAAGAGGTCCATTATATGGCTTTTATACATTAAAAATAAATTTAAAAAATCAATACAGGCATAAGGAATTATAACTTATGGAAATTAAGATTTGTCCTTAGTGTACACTATGAGCATGTAATCTGTTTCACCATGCAAAATCAAAACTAAAAATAGACACCGAGTTTAAGAAGCAAAACATCTGCCCCAGTGGGAGGCCCGATTAAGTCAAATATTTTTTTAGTTTGTAATGGTATAATGTTTTTTTTTTTTTTTAATTGAGTGTAAAGCCTATGAACAAATCTGTAGACAGCCAATCCTTTTACAATTCTGTAATAACACCTAATTCTCATGTGAAAACAATGGGGCAGATTCACGTAGATCGGCGCATTATCATTCCGGCGTAGCGCACCACTTTTCCGTTAGACTTGCGCAATCTAGCCGCGTAATCCGGCGATTCACGTAGCTTTTACGCAAGAGCTTGCGCAAACGTAAGGTTTTTCCGGAGGCGTAAGGAGGAGTAATACAAATTGGGAGGGACGTGGGCGTGTTACATTGAAATGAGCCGTGACCCCATGCAAATGAAGGGCCGGCCGACTCGCGCATGCGCGCGTGAAGGAAACCATGTCAGCTCCGTTGTGCGCATGCTCACAACTCGGGAGCGGCGCAATCATTGAAATTGGAAATGGACTAGGGCAACGTTGTGAACTACGCAGACAGCATAAATAGACACACACAAACGCCCTTCCATTGCAAAAGTACATCCCTTTGTGTCCCTTCCCATTGAATCAAGTGCTTTTGCTCTGTTGTTCGTTAGAGTGTGTTTTGTAGTTGTCAGATTAGTGTTCTGTGTGATCTTGTGCTTGTTGGTAGTTTTGTGAAAGTGTATTTTGATAAGTGTTTGAGACTGTTTGTTTGATTGATATATTTCTGAGCGTTTGTTTTCTTGCTTTATTTTTTCATCTGATTTTTTTGTGTGTGTTTCTTGCTGAGTGCTAGTGTGATTTTTGGCTGTTCTTTTTCTCTTTGTGTGTGTTCTTGTCTGATTGGTTGTGCTTGTATTTGTGACAGATTTTTGGTGACTGCTAGTGAGTTTGTTTGGAAGTATGACTGAGAGAAAAAGAAAGCTCAATTTTACTGTGGGGGAAAAAAGAATTCTTGCCCGGGCCATTACCGACTATGGGCGTTTTCTCCACGGCCCGCAGAGTGCCACCACCACCCCGGCCAGGAGGAGGGAGATCTTGGATATGATCACAGAGCAGGTCAATTCATCGGGGGAGGGGGAGACACGGACCCGCTCTGGGATAGAAAAGAAAATAAATGACCTCCGGCGTGAGGTGAAAAAAAAACTGGCCGCAATAAATGCCCATGCCAGGGGCACAGGAGGGGGCCCACCATGCCGGGTTAGATTTTCAGAGACGGAGCGTGTGGTGGCCCTGACCTTTCACCGGCATGAAGTGGAGGGCCTGCCAGGCTTTGACACAAGTCCGGTCCCCGCGGTGCCAGGTAAGGTTTTTATTTCTCTCAGGTGTGTAGCATGTGTGGGGGAGGGGGTGAAAGGGAATATGTGGCAAGTGTGTGGATCCTCCAACCTGTGAATGTTTTGTGTCATCCACAGCTGTGCAGGAGGGTGCAGGGCCATCTGGACTGACCGCTCCAACCCCAGGACAGCAGCCTAATGAGGCCCCCCCAACAAGGCCAGAGTCCGCAGAGGAGGAACAAG